>APFE030506515.1:67167-112290 GCA_000404065.3 Pinus taeda
AATTCAATGAACAAAAAATGCTTTGGAACCTAACGCACAACATTTTAGAAGTCTAGTCTAGAGACGTATTCTGGCGTCGTAAAGCCGGACTATCGCTTCAATCATAGGTTGGGGTGATTCTTCCTTCTGGACAACAGTGAAGTACGGAACTTGTGCTCCCATGTACCGTCGAGTATATATTGGGAGACCACAATAGGCTATATCTTTTATCCTTAGGAAGCCGTGTCTGCTGCCCTATCAATCGCAATGCACTGAACACAACATTCGAGAAGATTGACTGTCATATTGTAAAAAGTATTCTGCAGTTTTGTGATTGGTTTGGTAATCCCTCTGTCTAGATTTCCAAAGTAGTCTCTTTCGTTCCTTTTCAGACTCCTTAAAATAAAAGGTCCATCTGAGCACTTGTCACTTCAAGCTCACTAAAAATCGAAGGCAACTAGAGTCATCTTTAGCTTTTTCTCGACTCTTAAAATTTGAAAAAGAAAGTTGTGTCAAAGCGTCTAAAATTAATTTAATTCGGAATCACATATTCCCCTTTTTATTTTGAGTTGATCAAGTAATCCATAATTGTGGAAGAAATTCAATCGAAACCCCATCATTCGTGGAGACTAATGAGTCAACCGTCTTTGACTTTGGAAACTAAACCATTCCAGGCCAAGCAAACTCATTTAACTGGGTCAAAGTCTCCTGGTTTGTTTGAAACTTGTGTTCCAACATCCTTAGAGACTCCAGTTACTCCAACCATTTTTGGTATCCCTGCCTCTACAGAAGAAGTTCCGTAGTCACAAGAGGACATTAGAACTGATCCTAGTGTAACGGTAAACACTTCTATTCCTGAACCAGCTCCATCGAGGGCTGATTCGGAAGGTGTCACCCCTCCAACATCTGTCGTTGAAGAGTCTACACCTTCTTTGGCACCAGAAATATTTTACGGACCTGATGGTCTACCTCTCCCACCTAGATTGATTGCTATAGAAGAGATTGTGGAGGATCTTTCATCTAGTACTCCATTGCATTTTGGAACTGGGATCACCCTATACCATTGAGGCATGCAGGCTCCAAGGTACCTGAAGGGAGTCTCTAAGTCAACTTCCTGGATAATGAGCTGAAGTCGACAGGAAGTGACCTCGATCGAAGGTGGGCCATAATGTTTCCCACATCATCGACATGAGATAGAGAAGGATAAAATGTTTTATGTGAGGTATCAGAGGGAGGTTGAGTATTATGCAGAGGTCAACTTCTCTTGAACATATCGATGGCACGACAGTGGATTTGGCAGTATTTGACATCAAATGATCAGGGGTCATGGTGACAAGGCAATGAGCAGATGAGAGGTCAAACAGGATAACCCAAACCCACGGAGGCAAGTGTAAAAACAAGATGAGATGTCTCCACCTAGACACGAATGCAGACAAGTGCCATGTTCAAGAGCGACATACTACCGACTCGACGATAATTGCGGTTCCTTTATTCCCCACCATTTCTGGCGAGTACCCCGGTTATTTTTGGATGACAAGCTTGACGGGGATAGCATATGCTTGGGAGGCGTCATTTCGACGGAATCTGATGTCATTAAGTTTTAACGAGTCTGACAAAGGAATAAATCGGTGTCTTTTCATGTTTAGAGAGTTTGAAAAGACAGCGGAAAAGTAAACTCCAGGGGTGTCCTTTTTCGTAAAGTTGTTTCTCTCGAGCCCGAAAAAGTATAAAGCAATGCTCGAAAGAACTGCCCGATCATTATGACTGAGGAGTACTTTTCATAAGTAGTGATCCCGATCTGAAAAAGTAAAAAAGCGATCTAAACCATGTCGCTTCGTGACCATTAACGAACTGGAAATGACAAGGGTTCGACAATCTTTTTGTTTTTTTAAACGGTCGGAAAAGGGTTTAAAGACGACTGCCTCTCATTTCCGTTTAATGAGTCGAGAGGACCAACTCGGAATTCTTTTCACGTTTAGAGAGTCAGAAAAGAGCAAAAGATGACTCCAAAGTGAACTTTTTGTGTATTTAACGAGTCCAAAAAAGTATAAAATACAACTCGTTTTGCCACCTAAGCCGCACAAACCCCTGCCGCTGCACAAGAAACTGGTGTAAAATCCATTTTCGACACAAATATGCATTAAAATATCCATAAAATGACTTTTAATACCTATTTGAGGGTCAAAAAGTTATAAAATGGTGAAAATGGTAAAACAAAAGATTACTTTTCACTTTTTACCTTTGGAGAGCGACATTAGGGCTTTTGGTGTGCGATCTTCAATCGGCGATTGCGAAAAATCCAGTTGACTATTCGGAGTGCCGTCAGTGTCAGGTAAGAGGTCTCGTCCTTTACTCCATTTCTATCCATTTGAAATTTGTTTTAAATTGTTTTATCATCCCCTATAGGGAGTATTTTAATATTAAGGGTTGCGCCCATTGGCGCAGGTGTCGGGCACGGACCTGTGCCAATGGGGCAACTTTCCCAAAGGGCATGCGCCCATGGGCACGACTGTTTTAGAAACAGTCGCGCCAATGGCCATGTGGGTTTTTTGGTGAATTTTAAACAAATTTAAACCGATTTCCCTTCATTTTAAAGTGACACAAGGATCTAATTTAATGTTTTGGGCTTGTGATTGCAGGGAAATACGTGAAAATGGTGATTGTGTGGAAAGAACGAGAACATGACCAAGTGGACACATTGGCCTTAGCAGATGAGGACTGCATGGAGGCTCTCAGAGCGTGTGGGCTCAAGAAATATTTCCTGTTGTCCTATTTACGAGCTCAACCAGAGCTCTTACAGTATTTGATCAACTTGTGGGACGTACAGGAACAGGTGTTCCGAATACGGGACCAAGTATTGGAGTTAGACGTATCTGATGTCTACTTCCTTACTGGATTGTCATGACAGGGGCCGGTAGTAGGCCATCTGGAGAGAAGATGGATGAGGTGAAGGCCCGAGTTTTCCCAGATGCAAGATACGGGTCGGGCAGCTCGATGGTGGATATCCCCACCATCCCGGACCTAACACTTAGAGAATTGCTGTTCACCATCACTTGAGCTGCGAGGGCATCAGCACCCCATGAAGTTACAAAAAACCATCTGATCCTGGCGATAGAGTGCCTTAGTCCGACAGTCTTCAATTGGGCGTCAACAGTGACGACCAATATGAAGAGGCAGTTGACCAAGGCCAAGTAGGGCAAGCTGTAACAGTTTGGATATGGCTCCATCTTGGTGACGTTCTTCTTGGAACGTGTGCCAAGCTTCCAGGGCCAAGGGGCCTTTGTTCCTGACCCGGCACCTCGAGAGCCGAGGATGGCTCGATGGGCGGCACTGATGCCAAGGGGCGGTGGCGGCCAACAGATGTCTTTCAGACCTAAGTTTTTTGGGTGGCTTTGCCACCAACTGATTGTGGTGGAGGACTGGCCATATGCGGGGACAGGCTTTACCAGAGACCCTGACCTCCCTCTTCCGGAGGGAGAGGACTGGGATGAGGAGATTGGTATGATCTCATTTTTTGATTTTGTGTTTTTATGATTTTTTTTTGGTTAGTACATGCTTTTCCTAATGACCTTTACATGCATATGCAGATGTTGGCCCAGAGCGTCCAGCTGGCATGTCTCCCATTGTGAGGAGACACCCAACAGCAGCAGCGGATCCTCAGGAGGAGGGTAGTGACAGAGGAGAGATCATTCAGAACCTCGAGGCTATCACTCGAGGGATTCCAGATTATGCTCGGCTAGCGGATGTCCTGCTAGCATACCAGAGGCACACAGTGGGGGTGCCAACTTGCATCCACTGACTACTGAGACGTTTAGTGTGAGTGGTGACGTGCTACCATGAGCACCACCTAGACTAGATATTTAGGCTTTTTCTTTTCTATGCATGTTTTTTGAGAGACATGTTGTCTCCGGATGTATTCAGACAAACATGTATTATTTTTTGATGATGCACGGGGTGCAAACATTTTGGACACACATATATATATACATATGTTTTATGGTTTATTGTACTTTATGCTTCTTATGTTATGTTGAATTACATATTATGCAAATGCCTATCCAACACATAATTAGCTAATGCATCGGTTAACATATTAAGTCGTCTTGGAATATGTTGATAAGTAATGAAATCAAAATCTCTTTCTAACAACTTGACACGTAAATACAACCTTAAAATTCGATGATTTCTGATGGAATAACGCCCGTTGAGTTGGTGGACGACAAGCTGAGAGTCCAAGTTCACAACCAATGTTTGAATGTCGAGGTTAATCGCCTCAGCCAATAATTCAATCACAACACTATATTCAGCAACATTGTTCGTTGTACAACCTAGACAAACCCCTTGAATGTCTACTAAGTCATCATGAGGATCGTAGATCACCCATGCCGTAGATGACAAGTTGCGTGTACTGTGGGAGGCACCATCAGTGAAACCAACATAAGGCGATCTAGACATCTATCCAAGAAGCAAAAGACACAATAAGCGGCAATCACGCCGACACACCAAGACAAAAACATAAAAACATGCACACACAACACACTTGCTGAAAGCACACGTATATACAAAAAAAAGAGAAAGTGCCTGGACTCATGCATAGTATTTTTTCAAATAAAGCCCATTTCGGGGCTTATCCGAGGGATTCCCGTCGTAACCAATAAGCTCGTAGCCCCTTTTGCAAAACTCTTTTCACGATGTAGGGCCCGTGCCACATAGGTTCGAATTTTCCTACCCCCAGCTTATCGTTAGCTTGATCATAGAGCAGTACTAAGTCTCCCTCAATGAAAGAGCAAGGATGAACAGTGTTGTCGAAGTGAGTTTTCACTCACTTCTTCAGTGCTTCAATAGCTAAGTAAAGAAGGCACTCTTCTAATGGAGTAGTATCAGGGAGCAATTCGACGGCTATCTTTAATGAAGGAATCTCACATTCAATAGGAAGGGTAGCCTCCAGTCTGTAAACCAACTGAAAGGGAGTGAAACCAGTGGCGTCCTTCATGGAGGTGCGGTAGGCCCACAAAGTAAGGAACAACATCAAATGCCAATTGGACTTATGCATGCCAACAGTTCGTTGAAGCATCATGACCAAAACCTTGTTCACGGCTTCCACTTGACCATTTGCCTGAGGATAGTATGGGGTTGAACTATCAAGTCGTAGGCCCAATTGGGTTGTTAACTTGGTCATCATGTGATTACGAAAAATGCTTTCATGATCAATGACGATGGCTTGGGGTACTCCGAACCGCGAGATAACATGGTTGAACAAAAACTGCACTGTGGTGTGACCGTCTTCAGACAATGTAGGCATCGCCTTGGCCCATTTCGTGAAATAATCAACAACAACGATGATGTACCCATGCCCCCCGACCGAGTGAGGGTTACAAGTCATATAATCGATGCCCCATTTGGCAAAAGGACCGACGGTAACAACGGGGTGCCGTGGAGCAGGGGGTGCACGCATCTTCCATTGGTAAATTTGGCACTCATGACATGAACGGCCAGAAAGAATGCAATCCTTAAAAATGGAGGGCCAAAAGTAACCAGCACGGAGGATTTTTTGTGCAGTGGCATATCTGGACATGTGACCGCCACAAGCACCAGAGTGGCAGTCATTTAAAACTCTCTCTGCTTCTTCGAGAGTCAAGCATTAGCGAAGAATAGAATCAACGCCGAGACGGTACAGGGTGTCCCCAACGATGCGATATGGTTGGGCTTGATGTCGGATCTGTCGGCAAGCATCCTTAGAGGTCTCGGGACAGAAGGAGGATGTCTGCAAGTAGACAATAATATCCCCGTACCAGGGATCGAGGGTGTTGATGAGGAAGAGAGTTTCATCCGGAATGGAATCCTCTAACTGAGAGGAGGCAGTAGTAGATGGCAAAGAACACAACAGTTCAGTGAAGACAAGCGATTTCTTAAACTTGGCAGTAGTAAATTCCAAGTCGAACTCTTGGAGGATGACTATCTACTTTGAGTATTTCCCCCCAGCAACTGACGTGACAAAATGCAGGTCATTGGGTTGCAATCAGAGATCACTGTCGTGGTACGCAACAAGATGTAATGACGGAAGCATTGGATGGCGCAAACAGCGGCCAGTGCCAACTTCTCGACATAAGCATATCGAGATTCCGTGTCTAACAAATTGTGACTAAGGTAATAAATAACATGTTGAGTGCCATCATCGTCATCCTGAATAAGAACCATGCTGATGGTGGTATCAGCAGTGGCCAGATACAACGTGTAAGAGTTTTAAGATGTTCAAAAGATTCTTGAGCTCTGGCATCCCATCGAAATGGGGTGTCACGCTTCAGTAACCGCGTGAAACCTTTTGCCACCTCGGCATAATTCGAGATGAATCGTCGTAAAAAGTTTTCTTTACCCTGCAAACTCTGCAGTTGCCGCAAAGAAGCAGGGGGGGGAAGATTCAAAATGGCCTCGACTTTAAGGGGATCCAAGCGGATGCCCTCTCGGGAGATGATAAACCCAAGAAGTCGGCCAGACTCCATGCAGAAGACACACTTATGTGGATTAAGTCGAATATGGTAGTGTCGACAGCGGAGAAAAATTTCGCGGAGATGCGACGGATGGTCTTAGCGTTTAGTTGAATGAGCGGGAAGGTCATCTAGATAAGGCTGCATGATGTGCCGGATATCATGAAAAGCATAAGACATTGCACATTGGAAAGTGGCACTAGCATTCTTGAGACCGAAAGGGAGCTTTTTATAAGCGAAAGTACCCCACGGAGAGATAAAGGCCGTCTTGTGTTGATCGGCCGGCGCGATATTAATTTGCTTATATCCAGAAAAGCCATCCATAAACGAATATATCTCACTCCCAGCACACTCATCAATGAGCTGGTCAATGAAAGGTGTGGGGTAGTTATCTTTTGGGCAAGCTCGATAAATATCACGATAATCGACACAGACGCGAATAGTACCCTACTTTTTATCCATAGGGACAATGTTAGAGACCCAATCTGTGAGTGGGATAGGGTAGATGAAGCTAGCTTTAAGAAGCTTTTTGACTTCCGCTTTGGTTGCTGCAGCCTTGCGGGGGTGCACTGGGCGTAAACGCTGACGAACAGGTTTAGCTCCTGGATACGTAGGTATCTCATGCACTACGATGCTTGGATCAATGCCGGGCATCTCTTCATAAGACCATGCAAAGACGTCACGGAACTCACGAAAAAGAGCTATATAGATTTGAATTTCCTCAGGAGTGCAAGTGACTCCTATGTAGATGTGCTCGACAATCCCTGGTTTGACAGAGATGTCGATAAGTTGAGTCTGCGCAATGTTCCCCAAATTCCCTTCAGAAGACACTTGATAGACTTGAATGGGTGTCTAAAGGGGTTTTGAAGGGACACAAGGAGCAAACCGCTCGAGACAAGCCAATGTTTCCCGAAGGGTAGGGAGAAATGAGGAACGGTGGTGAAGATTGAACCACGGAGGTTCCTCGAGAGACATGGTCTCTATAATAGCTTCGTCAGAAGGAAATATTTCCTTTAATGGATCCGAGGAGGCACATTATCCAAGCCAAAGGGAATAGTCGTATGAGTCAAGAGCTCCGCTTAAAGAAGCAGATTTAGTAGGAGGAGCCGATACAGCAGCAATTTCGATGTAGTTGAGCTCAGCAGGACTCAATGGCATCTCCTCACCCCATGATTCTATTTGGTCAATGGGGGGGAGGACCCAAGGATCAGAATGAACCGAAATCATACTGATAGAGGCGAGGTTGGAAGGTGGGAGTGAAAAGACACCCATGAGGGTGGGATCTTTGAAGAGCCCGGCTCCCACACTCTCGAAGGGGATGGAGGTATGCTCCACGAAAGGAACATTGCCTTCGGAAGAAGAAGTGAAGAAGGAGAGTTGGTCTACCATGACAATTTTCCCCTGGTGAGGGAAACGAATGACACGGAAGTGGGACGAAGCCACAGCATGCATGGCATATGTCCAGCTCCGGCCCAGAAGGAGGTTGTAAGTAAGAATTGCATCAACGACCTCAACTTCCACTTCAACGGTTTTCCCTCCCAAAGTAATCGGTAATCGTTGAAGGATACCATAGGGACGAGATTCTCTCCCATCAAAAGCTTCCAGCATCGTGGGGGACTGGGTCAAAGTTGGAGACCCAATCGCTTTCCAACAAGCAACAGACATGATGCATGTCGACGCACCTTCATCAATAACCGTACCATGAATCGTTTTCGAATTGATGATGACTTGAATGAGGAAGGCGAGCTGATGAGGCAGTCTTGGGACATGGCTCTCAAGATCAAAGGTGATCAAATCCGAATCGGCCGGGTCGATGCCACCGATGGCCGATAGCAGGGACTTCCTCTGAGGGGGCTAGCTTTGGAGAACTTCTAAAGCATACATAGCCGATAGAGCCTGTGCTAAGTCCTCAACTATGCTATAGTTCTAGGCAGCATGAGCATTTGGGTTGTAAGATGATCTCTGGAGTACTCCTTTGGGAGGGGGTCGAATGGGTGTCTCAGTACTAGGTCTCTTGATGTGGAGCGGACCAGAACTAGACGGAGGAGCGCTTGAGGGGATCTCAGGCTCCTTCTCGGCAGATGAAGGATATTCCTTTGTTCGAGTTGTTACATGAATGGGAATGGTTCCAGCCATGAACACTTGGGAACCAGAGGGAGATGAAGACGAAGATGGATCGGCCACCATTTGAATTTTTTGAGAGGGGAAAGGTTTTTTCAGAACCGCAGGAATCCCAGGAACACCTTTCAATAAACGACTAACCTCGAACCGCCTAGGGCAGTCTTTGGTATAATGATCCTCGTCACAGATAAGACAAGGATACTTTGGTTTACGCTTGGCTCCTTCCTCGGGTGGAGGTTTGGAGGAGTCCTATTTGGGTTGCTCAGATTTATTCTTCGCTTTCCCCTTTTTCTTTCCTTTCGAGGCCTTGTCTGCCGTGGTGGACTGGACGGCGTTGACTGCGAAAGTACTTCCAGAATTAGAACCACCATGAGAAGTGTTTTTGTTTGAAGCATTCGATTTTTTCTTCCCAGGGTTCAAGGATGATTTCTTGGATGACGAATTTATAGAGCCAATAACTCCATCAACAGATGGCTTTGGCGGAGCTTTGGATGTACCGTGGCTTGGGGCATCAGGAAAATACTCATATAAAGTACCTGACTGAGAATAAACTAAGTCGAGGTACTGAGCACGTGCGATAGCTTGCTCTTCAGTCACACAAGCTCCCATAGCAATGTCCCGTGCGATCTTAGGGACAAAGGAGGTCGTGAACCAATCGGTTAGGAGTTGATCAGGAATCCAGAACTTGATAAACCGACGACACCATCTCCATTCATGTATATGATCAGAGATGTGCGTGGCCATGTCCTGTTTGAGAGATGTAAAGAGATGCGTTTCCGTCTCATACCGAATGGGTAACTGAAAATGAGTGAGGAATTCCATTGCCAATGAATTGAAATCTTGAAAAGACGCACGGGTCAACTCAATGTACCATTTAGCAGCCGAGCCGGTGAGAGTCCTTTGGAACAGGCGGGGCTAGATTGAATCGTTAAGTCATAAATTCGACGAACACCAAAGGTGGTAAGTCATTACATGGGCTTCAGGATCCTCTCCAGCCTTGCCGTCAAATTTGGGACAGTCGCCGGGTATCTTGGTTGGAACCGGCGGCCAGTATGGATTATGCAAAATAGGATCATTAGTTAATTTAGATACATCTGGCAGTTCCAACGTTGCTAAGAATGGCAGCTGAGGGTTGAAGGACATCTGCGATTGTGGATACGAGGTAGGGCCAGAGTTCCAACCAGTTGCTGGTTGCCCCCACTGACTCTGCCCGGATGGACGAGGCCCAAAAGGACCTTGTCCGTAGGGACTCTGCCCATAGGGGTTATATCCATAACCGGATGGTTGACTCTGGATCTGCCCCCCAGCGCCCCATTGATTACCAAGTTGACCTGCAGGAGCAACATACTGTTGCTGGTAATTTTGATAAGGAGCGACTTGCATCTGTTGATAATTTTGATACGGGGCAAACTGAGCTTTCCCCTGGGGTTGCTAGTATCCATACGGTTGTTGGGCTCCATACTGAGCCTGGGGACCAGGCTGCGCTTGGTAACAAGGTTGGGATTGAAACCCACCTTGCATCTGGAGACCAGTTTGAGTCTGGGGCTGAAAACCAGGTTGAGCTTGAGAATCCACGACCATCTGCATGCCCGGTTGAGCAGGCCCAGAAAGATGTCCTTGGGAAGATTGAGTTTGGGCCACCTGGCCAGAAGGTTGCCTTGGTTGAGTTTGGGATGGACCTACTTGCCCAGAAGGTTGAGCTTGCTGGGTGTTAGGCTGTCCTTGTACAACCGAGGGTTGTCCTTGTGGACAAGATGACTGAGTAGACTAAACGGTTGGTTGACCTTGGGGTTGACTAGCATGTCCAGATGGTTGACTAGGCTGAGCAGTGGGTTGGCCTTGCTGCATGTAAGGGTGACCACCCGGCCCAGAAGGGTACCCTTGCTGGATTCCAAGTTGTCCTTGTTGTGCATAAGGTTGTCCTGGATTCCCGTAGGGTTGACCGGAAGGGTATCCCTGCTGGACCCCAGGTTGTCCTTGTTGAGCATAAGGTTGTCCCAGGTTTCCAGAGGGTTGCCCAAGGTAGGTGAAATATGGACCACCATAGGCCGAAGGTTGTCCCCGGAAGGGTTGTCATTGTTGGCCTCCAGGCTGCCCTGGATAGGTTTGGCCATAATACTGCTGCCCATAATTAGGTTGCGTGTAGGATGGCTGACCTTGATACGATGGTCCTTGGTATGGCTGCCCTTGATCCGGACGGATTTGACCACCACCATAACCAGTGGTACCCCAAGCGACATTTAACAAAACTGAAACCTCAATAGCAGGCTCAGCTGGCAAGGAAGTATACAAATGATGACCTATAGGGTCATAATAAGGGCCTTGCACGCCTGGATTCTGGACAACATGCAAATATTGAGAATATGCCCCCCCTACTGGAATGGCACTAGAAGAAGGTGAGGCACTAACTGCAGGATGAACAACTCTGGCTGTATATGCCGATGGACCACTATGTACTGGACCGTGGGACGGACCAGCAACAGTAGTTACGATCGAAGATGTCGTAACAGCACTAACAACCGGAGTTGAAGATGCGACACAAACGGTCGGATTGGTCGGAACTGACGTGACAACGATATTGTGAACTTGTGAAACAAAAGATCCCGTAGTGGGAGTGATGTTATTATCCCACATGGTACCTGAAGAGGAGTTCCTAAAGCCCATGGCATCCCTCAAAGCCCTATAGCGTAAAGGCACTATAACACCGAGAGGGGTGACAGTGTAGGGTGTAGATATGACCGGGGATGTGGCCGGGATAGGAGTCTCGATACTTGACACAACAGGTGTTTCACTCACTACAGGAGATGTGTCCTCCATATCAGAGGAAGCCATCAGGGTCGAAACACCAGTAGGAGTAGAGGAAAAATCCTCTTCGTAAGGTTCCCAAACATGGTTCCAAAACAGATCGTGAAGCGCGTCTTCTGGGGCACGAGAGTTTAACGGTTGGACACATGGAATAACAGGAAAAGTGTCACCACAAATTGGTGTCTCAGGAGCGGCAGAAGAAGGAGACCCTTGGTCACTAGGGACGGGAGACGGGATCAATGGATCCGCCAGGATGATCGAATTCAAAACATCCTAGACAAGCTAACGAGGAAAGACCCTACTCAAAACTAATGCAAACAAGATCTAACAAGGTAAGTGTGATCGTGGTCGAATAAATTTTAAGACATTAGGACATAACTTGACCTTTTCATTTTTAAAGAGTTGAGAAAAGGACAAAAAGATGACTCTAGTCGCCTTCGAATATTTAGTGAGCTCGAAGTGACAAATGCTCAAGTGAGCCTTTTCTTTTCAGGAGTTCGAAAAGGATCAAAAAGTGACTACTCTGGAGAACTAGAAAAGGGGTTTACCAGACAATCCGTAAAACTGCATATACACCCTAGCAATCATATGAAAACCAAGGACTTTCCGTACGACAGTCAATCTTCCCAAATGCTGTGTTCTGTGCGTTACGAGCTATAAGGCGGCAGACACAGCTTCCTGTGGATCAAGGATGATAACCTAGTGGAGTCTCCCCATATACTCGATGGTACATGGGAGCACAAGTCCGTACTAGACTACAGTTGAGTCACAAAAGGAGGAATCACCCAACCTTCAGTGGAAACAAAAGTGACTAGGTTTAACGACGTCGGAGCATGTCTCTAGCCTAGACCTCTAGAATGTGAGCATTGTGTTCCAATGCGTTTTTAGATTCATTCGATTTATTTTAAAGTTGATCTTGTGTTAGGTTTTAGTTTTCAGGTCCTACCGTATGTAATCTCTCAAAATTCCCTAAATGCACTCTATATGCAAAAACATGTCATTTCATTCGATGAATGCTAGTTATGAGAGAGTAGAAGAGTTTTCATGCAAACGAAATGATCGCAAAACAAAAAAGAGCTCCCCTAATGTAGCTAATGAAAATTAATAAACTTTTCTTTAAGATCACTAAATCACTAATCGAAATGAAAAGTTCTAATTTTCATTAACTAATTCAAAGCAAGAGAGATTTTTCTTTTTGATGATGGAAAAATGCACCAAACAACTTTGAGAAATAACACAAAAAAATTATATCCGATACAAGCACGTTCAGTTCCTCAAATCACAAATCAAACATCCAAAGAACAAGAAGATCTCAAAGAGAACAATGAGTCATGTGATCTAGGCTCAAAGTGACACGAAGCGGAATTCAAGTGAGGACAACCCAAGTCACCCAAATAACGCAACAAAAGGATTCACAACTACCAAACAAGCGTAAGGGAGCAAATAAAGAGTCAACTGGACCACAAAAAGATCAAAACACCTGAGGAAGGCTCGATACACAAAGCCACTAGATGCCCTAGGGCTAGAAATGTAAAATCGATAGAAAAAGAAAACACCCAAAGGGTAACGATCAAAGCCAGTCAAATCACACTCCAACACACTCAAGTAGTTTTAAAAAAAGTGCCTAGGACAAAAATCAAGCTCAAAAAGTTCACAGCCAAGCAAACTTCAAAAGTTTACAGGCCTGGCGCGACTGTCAGGCTGCAACAAGTGCCTTTCAGGAATTGGCGCGGGTTGTAAATGTGAAACTTGTGCCAACTGGCGCGACTGTCATGCTATAAACTAGCACCAGCCGAGTTTACTATGGAAAAATAAAAACAAAAGAGCCAAGGCCAAATCAGCAATACCTAAGTACACCAAGAGGAAAAAAGCAACACAGGCATTCAACCTAGAAAGCTAATCAAGCAGGAGAATCCAAGGAAATAACCAAGAAACAAGGCAAGTTCCAAGCCGTTCAGTTCGTAAACCAAACCAGAGATGGACTGAAGTAGCATTGATCTACTTTGCTAATGCAAAGCAATAGCGTTTTGAAGGCTATCTTTCTAGACTTCAGGCTCCATCTACAGTTTACAAATCAAACAACAAGACAAGAGAAACAAACAAGGCAAAAAGCCAACTCCCCAGCGGAGTTGCCAAATTGTTGTGTAGGTAAATCCCCTCTGCGGACAGAGGCGATCCCACTAGCCTAAATGGGGTCTAGCAACAATCAAACAACGCTAACACGCAGGTTCCTAATTTTAAAGTAAATACCGATGATGAGGGCCTATCTCGAATCCAACGCTAGTATTTGTAGAAGAGTCGTCGCTCCCGTTCTTTCGCTTCAACTGGTCACAATCTTCATGATCCTTGTGAACAGACACCTGCACATGTAAAGAACAACACAAATACAAGCATAAAATCCAAGAAATGCAACTATGTATCAGTCAGAAAGGATACAACTCAAACATCATGATAAAGACAATAAGAGTGGAACCATAATGATAGTCGTCTATTATTATTGATAAACAACGAAAGATACAACCAAGTTCTGACGTCAAATCCTCCTTTGACTGGGTGGTCAGCAACACATGCCTTACAAAGCTTGTAGGGAATGGGGAACATGCCTCTCTCTCCTTGGTTACTTGGACAAAGATCTCCTCCTTAAAGATATAGCCTTATGGGGATGAACAAGGCCTCTTGTGGCATGAGCTTAACAATTTTCAGACTTTGGGACTTAGAATTTGGAGCTTGAAGAGTAGAATTAATAACTAGCTTGTCAAAGGCAAAAGGAAAAGCTTATATAGAGATAGGAGAAGGAAATAAGATCATCCACAAGATTCATGGGATTGTCCTTATCATTAGGAAGCTTCCATGAGAGGTGGAGAACTACTTCCCTTCTATGGAGATTCGAAGCCCAACTCAACTAACTCAAACTGGAATCAGTTCATGAATAGGTTAGGAAGAACCTTCGCAATTTCGTTTGTTAAAAACTTTACCCAACTGGGTTGGCGCTAGTGCGACTCTGAGACAGAGCACCAGCTGGCGCACCCTCTTTGGAGGATGTCCCCCATTGGCACGAGTGATACACTGAGGAACAACAACAATGGAAAAAGGGATATTTTTATGGGTATTTTGTAGAAGGTGTCTTCAGGGCATATGAAGTACATACTCAAGGGGATACAATGCAGGTGTTTTCAGGTTATGTGACTTCTCACAAGTCTCGAAATAGGTCCTCCAATATGCGGGAGAAGGGGTAAGAGTGACAGTGACAAAATACTGTGTAACAGTTCTCTCTGGGAGAACAACCATATGAGAGTTCACAATAGAATTCAGGTCATGCTGGAATTACATCCAATGGTTGGGTGCCAATAATACCTCAATAGCCAAGAGTTGTATATTCAATGGAACCAAGTCTACCAGTGTCGAATATCCCCACTACACCGGCTATTGTAATGGTGTTGCAAGTACAAACGTTGCCTATTGTATGTCAACCTCAAGTTTCTTAGGTCATAATACAACAGCCTCTTGTCTCCACGACACAACCATAATCACCAATTAGTGGCTCCTTAACTAGAGTGGCTGAGACTCAAATGGGTACTATAACCGCTCATCTTGGTCAAACATCCAGTATTGGTCAACAACAAATGGTCTCATAGCCATGGCTGGTGCAATATCAACAACCGCAATTCTAGCATGCTTACCAAGGACTTGAGCAACAAACCTTTGTGGGTAATGGGCAGCCGTATATTCAAAACGGTCAACATCAATCATATCATAATGGTTATGCCCATCAACCTTATCAAAATTATCAGCATCAAATACATTATGCTGGTATGCAAAGACCCACTGCTCAGGAAATCCCATCTTATCCTGGTTATGCTTCACCGAACCTGAATCAACAGTTGCCCTTCGTGGCGACTTTAGAGTTGCCAGATCTAGATCGGCTAACAAAAGATCCAATTGCTTATGCCCCTTGGTGGCCGGCGATTCCTCATAAACTTCTGTCAGATATCCTAAATTCAATGGAAATCCAAGTGAGGATCCATCAAATCATGTGATGACCTTTCATCTGTGGTGTTCATCCAACACTCTCAATGATGATTCATCTTTTTCAGCGAACATTAACTAGTCCAGCAACAAAATGGTACATCGAATTGCCTAGAGCTTCATTTGATAACTTAAGCACCCTTGCCACCACCTTTTTAAACCATTTTCTATTACCCATAAGGTACGAAACATGAATGGAGCTTCTTACCAATTTCAAGCAAATGACAACCACTCACATATCTAATCATATTCATGAGTGGCAACGTCTTCATAGAATGGTAAAAACATATGTTCCTAATCAGCTGCTAGATGAATGGTTTATTAAGTCACTGCTAGCTTCTATTACAGAAGATGTGGCAAAGGGAGGAGTCTTCAATGAAGAGCAAGTCATTGCTCATGCGCAATATCTAGACTTGATCTATACTCAGTCTGGCACACTCTACGACAAAATCCTTGATGCTCCTAGACCAGAGTTTTCCGTTCCTCCTCCTCCTAAATCAAACAAAGACTCTCATGCTGATGATGGCATGATAAGTACGACTAGCGCGAAAACCGCAAAGGCTACATCGAAGAAAGCCTGTACGGTTTCTAGTCAAAATGCAAATGAGGAACTTCTTACCTCAGAGGTTAATGCCATGTCGACTGACAAAGGCAAAGAACTGAAGCAACCAAGAGGCAAGAATAAAAAGAAAGGGAAAAAGAAGAAGTAGGATGAGTTGTCTCGTGAAAAATCTTCTGCAAACCCTTCTGGGCAAAGGAAACCTCCTTCAGGGTGTCAGATATGTGATGAGGATCATTGGACGAGAGATTGTCCACATAGAGATGAAATTAAGAGATTCTTGAAGAATTCAAAAACTTCAGTGGTATTGATTGATCCTTTTCCAAACCCAGAAACCAATCTGGTTTCTAGTGACAATGCTTCCCCATCCCAAGTGCTTATGTTGTCCATTTCGAAACAACAAATGATGCTTTGATATCGACAAGGAATAAAGATTACGAGAATCCACAGCTGTCAAACAACAAGGCTACTGATCAACCTATTAGTTCGACAACAACTTTGACCAAAGTTGTGCCACCCATCATTCCTGAGCTAACGATAAAGCCACCAAAAGGCGTAGTACACAAATCAACGTTTAATCCTCGTGCCAGAGCAGCACAGAATTATAATATAGTAGAGGACTTGGCCCAATTTCCATCCACTATGTCGACACTTGAAGCACTGCAAAATTGCCCCTCCCAAAAGTAGGCTCTATTATTAGCAATAGGTGGGATTGACCCAGCGGATTCCAATATTGTGGCCTTCAATCATAAAGGATATGAACCTCAGTTACTAGCTCAACTCGCTTTCCTCATTCAAGTGAAAGCCCTCAACAAAACTGTTCATTGAACAATTATTGATGAGGGGGCATCTACATGTATTATGTCAATGAGTTGCTGGAAAACTTTGGGCTCACCACCCTTGTCCCAATCGTCAATGACGTTAAAAGCATTTGATGGACTGACATACACTCCATATGGGATTTTAAGTAACTTGCAAGTTGAACCGGGGGGAAAAATAGTAGAAATTAATGTTGAATTTATCGATGGAAACCTCAATTACAACATCCTACTAGGAAGGCCTTGGATTTATGCTATGGTTGCTGTTGTGTCAACATAATTCAGAAAGATTGTATTTCCTTTACAAGGAGGAATTACAATCGTCGACCAACAAACCTTTCTCCCCAATAGTTCACAAGTTACGGGAAGCATTCTGATGATCCACAGAAGCTCTCAGTTGCTTCAAAATATCAGAGTAGGTCTGCTAAAAGACCCTATATTGATGGGTACTTTTGCCCTACTGCCTCCAAACAATCTAGCGGAAGTGGCCATGGTGGGAACCTGCAATATGGTATCTTCTATTCAGAAGATGTCCAAACACAATGTTAGCATGGATCATCACCAGGTATTGCCTCCAAGCCCAATAGAAATATTGTAGCAATCAATGTTCTCGGCATGGGAGGCAAACCCAAATCGACATTCATCAAATGTTTGGGTAGATAGGTCTAAGGAATATGGTACCTCTTTACATCCTTGGTCGCATGTACATTCTACAGATGAAGGAATTATTTAGTCAATGATGATAGAGGGGGCACCATGGGAAGATTACCACCATCGTTCCCATCTTTCGGATTACAATGAAGATTGCTCCAGCGACCTTAATCATCCTTCAGTTTCTGATTTTCTATCAAATAATGTAAATACGGTGGATTCCGAGGGAAACCTGTCCAATATTGAAGAAACTATCGCCATAAATATCTCGACCAAACTATATGTTGTAGAGAATATTCACGTCGGCAAATCTTGTTCTTCTTCAGAATTGAAAGTATATTACGCTCTCTTTCACGAGTTCAGAGATGTCTTTGCATGGTCATATGAAGAAATGTCAGGCATTGAATCGAGCATAGTTGAACATGAAATTAAGATGTATCCAGATGTCAAACAAGTACGACAACGGCTTCGGCAGGTGCACCCGAAGAAAGCCACCGCCATCAAGGAAAAAGTTGAAAAACTTCTCCATGCTGGTTTCATTTACCTGGTTCCTCTAACTGATTGGGTATCGAACATTGTTCCTGTGATGAAAAAGCAAGGAACAATTAGAGTGTGCGTCGATTACAGGGATGTAAATCATGCTTGTCCAAAGGACAACTACCCTACACCCTTTATCGACCAGATAATTGATGAATGCACTGGATCCGAAATCTTTTTGTTTATGGATGGATTTTCTGGGTATAATCAAATAAATATCTGCCCAAAGGACCAGTCAAAACCTACATTTATTTGTCTGTGGGGCACATTCGCATACCACAAGCTATCTTTTGGTTTAAAGAATGCAGGGGCAACCTTTCAGAGGGCAATGAATTATGCCTTCTGTGACATCAACAACATCGTTCAACCATACCTCGATGATCTTCTGGCTCCTTCTCGAAAGCAGATCGATCATCTGCAGCATTTGAGAGCAATATTTCTATGTTGCTGACAATACAAGATACGACTCAATCTGCACGAGTGTGTGTTTTGTGTCAGTTCTGGTTGTTTACTTGGCTTTGTAGTTTCAAAGGACGGCATTCGCCTCGACCCGTGTAAGGTTTAGGCAATCATCGATCTGCCTCCACCTTCAAATTTGCTTCAGATTCAGAAACTCTAAGGGAAAGAAAACTTTCTGAGGAGGTTCATTCCAAATTACACCAAACTTGCTAAAGGTTATACACATCTGTTGAAAAAAGAAGTACCCTTCAACTAGGATCAGGTTGCACAAGCTTCCTTTGATGCTCTAAAGGAATTCCTAATAAAAGCATCATTAATGTATGCTCCTGATTATCAAAAAGACTTTAACCTATATCTGGCTGCAGCAGATACGACCATCGCAATGGTTTTAGTTCAAGAAGACAATGGAATCGAACATCTTGTCTATTATTTAAGTTGAAACTTAAATGATACAGAAGGCGAGTACTCCTATGTTGAAAAGCTAGCTCTCGCAACTGTTCAAGCAGTACAAAGATTTCGACACTATGTCCTCTTTCAAAAAACTACCATTTTGTCAAATTGCAACCCCATGACTTACATCTTGTCAGGACAGTTGCTTGGGGGAAAATATTCCAAATGGATAACAATTTTGCAAGAGTTTGATCTGGAATTCGTAAAATCCAAATCAAAGAAAGCCCTGGTTTTCGCGGATTTACTATGTGACTTCCCATCGTCGTCCAACGATTCAACATCCAAAGCAACAATTGTGGATGAGTCTTTGTTCCTGATATCTTCAAGCGATCCGTGGTAGGGAGATATAATCATCTATCTCCAAACCCAAACATATAGGTCTAATACCTATCTCTCAGAACAATGACGTACTCGATACTAAGCAAAAGACTACATGATCGTCAGTGATACACTTTACCGTTGTGGTATCGATACAGTTCAGTGAAGGTGCCTCACCCATTAGGAGGCCGAAAAAGTCCTAAATGATTGTCATTCAGGCGCATGTGGGGGGCATCAATCTGGTTATGCTACAACACAAAATATTTTACGAGCAGGATACTTCTGGCCAACAATGTTCAAAGATTGCATAACCGCAGTCAAAAGTTGCCATGCTTGTCAAATCTTCGACCGCAAAACTAGAATACCACCCGCACCTCTGCAGCTAGTAGTAGCTGTTGGGCCATTCGCCAAATGGGGCATATATTTCATGACATGTAACCCAACCTCGACTGGGGGGCATGGGTATATCATAGTCGCAGTAGACTATTTTACCAAATGGGCCGAGGCGATGCCTACATTAAACAATAGTGGCAAAATGGTTGTCCTCTTCTTTTTCATCATGTAGTCTCCAGATTCGGCGTTCCATAGGCCATAGTCATAGATCATGGATCGCATTTTCACAATCACATGATGGTTGAGTTGGCTGCCAAATTAGGACTGTCCCACAACAGCTCTACACCGTATTATCCGCAAGCTAACAGACAAATTGAGGCAATCAACAAGGTCCTGAAGCACATGCTGCAAAGGATGATTGAAGTCCATAAACAAAGTTGGCACCTGATCCTATACTCGGCCTTGTGGGCATACCGGACATTGGTGAGGAATGCGATCGCGTTTACACCTTTTCAACTGGTGTATGGCCTGGAAGCGATCTTCCTAGTTTAGTGTGAAATCTCGTCCCTCAAGCTCGTAGTCGACCTTCTCCCTAGAACTTCAGAAGAGGAGGCTCGTTTCTTGGAATTAATCCAATTGGATGAAACCCATCATGATGACGCTTTGGCTAACGAAGCCCATAAGAGATGAGTCAAAGCACAGTTCAACAAAAATGTCAAACCTCGTGTCTTCTTAGAAGGTGACCTGGTCTTACCTTACGACTAGGAGTCTGATAAGTTGGGAGCAGGTAAGTTCAAGTCTTTATGAATGGGTCCATATATTGTTAAGTGTGTATTAGAAAAAGGAGCCTATGAATTGGTGGATTATGATGGGATTCCACTAGCGCAACCCTGCAACAGGTTGTACCTCAAGCGTTACTATGCTTAACTCAATGTAGTAACTCCTATGCTTTTGTTACATTTTTGTTTTCGCTAAGGGTAATTGTTTTGGTTAGGTAATCCACTTTTTCCATTTGTTGCAGATGTCAAACCTATTGGAACCATTTGTTGGATATGCCGACGGAGCAAGTCGTGGTTCGCGGAACTTATCTTCTGCGGCCTGGGCCATCTTCGATCCCAGTGGCGAGTTAGTGAGTTTCAGAGGGGTATGTATCAGTCAGTCAACGAACAATATCGCTGAATAAAATGCGTTGATAGAACTCCTCTCTGATGCCATCGCACATGGCATACACCGACTTTTCATCAGGCTAGACTCACAACTCGTCATTCTACAACTCACTGGTATCTACTCTGTACGGAATCCAGCTATCTACTGCATGTTCCTAAGGGTCAGGATTTTGGAAAGACAGTTCGATTCTATTCAATATCAACATATTTCCAGAAATTTAAACACATTAGCAAACTCATTGGTAGAATATGTGTTAGATAGACATTTGCGACATTATAAAAAGAAGTATTGCATCAATATTTGTGTCAGGATCATGTAACTTAACCAAAATAAAGCTCTGAAAATAAATAATAAATATATATATATATATATAGTATATACTATATAATATAATATACTATTATATTTATATATATCATATATTATTATATATATATGTATATAGTAATATATTTATATATATCTATATATAGCCTATACTATATATATACTATATTATATTACTATATATATATTACGTATATATATAACTGTTTATGGTTTACACATAATGTTCTGTAACCAAGACAAAATTGGTCAAATGACCCAAAACTCAAAATGCTAGGGGCACCCTAGTCTAATGATGCTGGTGATAACAAGTCACCGCCTGGGGCAATCATGCGTAAAAGCTTAGTCCATAGACTCGGCACACCAGTAGTATGTCGCTGCAGCCTCAGAGGAAGCTCGTCTATCCTCACATTTGGAATACCAAGAGTAAGACCCTCGACCTTATCCTGCAATGTTGAAAGAGTCTCAGCCACATCAAGGTCGCGAAGGATGGCCCTCCCCACAGCCTCTCCTGCTGGAGCAACAGCTGGTGCTCTCAAGTGTACTGCTAGTAGAACTGGTCTAATGTCTGCATGAGCACATGCGTTTTGATTAATATTGATCAAAGAAAGCATAAGAACATTATGAAAACAATAAACAGAGATATGGTTAGAGAATTTACCTATATCACCCCACTGCTCACTAGCTGGAAGCACCAAATCCAGGTCACCCAGGAAATCCATACCAGCATACGGACACTCGGCATAAACCATCTCCTGGCAGTTGAACCACTTGAAGAAGGTGTTAGAGAAAGAAATCTGGGACTGAAGAACATGTCAAGCCATAAGGTCAACCCATCTCTGCATCCATGGCTCAGTTGGTGGAGGTAAACCAAGTGAAATGTACTACAGCAACATCAATGGGATCTTTTCCAAGGCAAAAGCGGTCAAAATAGAACCATAGCCAAAATTATTAGATCTTCCACTTTTCACCTTGGTTAGTTATTCTTTCATCATAGGGAGTACTGCATCACACCAGTTGAACACCTTCGGTTCAAGGCATTCCAAGGCGTACTACATATAAGACCTATTAGACACGTTAAGACTGCACTACCAGCCAGTCTAGCAAAAGTGAACAAAATGGTCGTCAAGGACTGGTCAGTGACATCTTGGATGTTGATCTTACCATCCCTACTCGACTGAGATCCCTCTTTGGAATACCGGCGAATGTAATCTCTCAAGGATTCACCTCCACGGGTGGAACCTGATAATGAGATAGGGGCACCACGTCTCGATAAAACAGTCAAAAAATAGATGTCCATGTTGAGGAGGTAAATCCCCTCTATGGACAGAGGCGACCCTTACTAGCTTAGATCAGGTCTAGCAACAATTATCAAACGCTATAGCGCAAGTTCCTAATTGCAAATTAACAGACCAACGATGAAGGCCTACTTGGATTCCAACACTATTGTTTGTAGGAGAGGTGGTGCTCTCGTTCCTCCGCTCCGGCAGATCAAAATCCTCACAATCTCCATGAATGACACCTGCACATATAAGAAACAACACAAACACAAGCATAAAATCCAGTATACTCAACTATATGTCAGTCAGAAAAGACATAACTAATCATCATCACAACTAATAATAAGAGTGGAACCATAACCAATAGCCGTTCATTAATAATAAATCAAAGGGGAGTACAACCAATGTTTTGAGGCTAGATTCTCCTTTGGCAGGTGGTCAGCAGCACATGTCTCGCAAAGCCTATCAGGAATAAGGACAAGCCTCTCTCTTTGGATCTTGGACAATAATCTCCTTGCTTGGATTTGGCCTTATGGGAATCAAGAAGGCTGTTGCAGCATGAAGCTCTTGGAAATTTGGCAATTCTGAATCTCCGGAACTCAAAAACTAGCTTGCAAAGGAAATGGGCAAGCTTTTATAGAGGGAGGAAGGGGAGTTGGGATCATAACCAATAATCATGGGATTGGCCATATCATCAAGGAAGCTTCCATTAGAGGTGGAAAACCACTTCCTCTCTATGGAAACCCGTAGTCGAACCACCCAACTCAAGATAGATAGCAGTCCAGGAATTTGTTAAGATGAAACTTCCATCATTTATTTGTTAAAAAACACCTCTGATTATGGTTGGCACGGGTGCGACTCTATGACAGAGTGCCAACTGGTGTACCCTCTTTGGAGGATTTTCCTCCTTGGCGCGAGGGCTGAACTGTGAAAGTGCGCCAATGGAAAAAGAGATATCTTTAGGGTTTTTTAGCAGGAGATGTCTTCAGGGAAAATAAAGCTCATGTTCATGGGAATGCAATGCAAGTGTTTTTAGGCCATGTCACTTCTCATATGTCTCAGACTGAGTCCTCCAAGATATGGGAGAGGGGTAGCAGGGACGGTGACAAATTGATGTGTAACAGATGCCCCCTAAAGCATGAGGCACGAGAGAGAGAGAGGGGTGAAATTCTTTACGAGAACATGTCCAACCAAAAACAGTGCCGCTGGAAAACCTGCGTGGAGAAGTACAACTGATATCTCAAATACATGATATAGGTGGTATGGGCACAACCATCCATAGCAGAGTACATAATAATCTAGATCCAAGGTATGGACGCAACCATCCAATGAGGATCGATAAATAGACTCAGGCATGGTCGCATCCATCCAGTGAATGAGTCATGTAACAATCATAATAATCCACAAAATCGCACCCTGGATCCCAATAGAATAAATCCAAGGTCTTGCGCTCCATCTTGATCTGAACAAAGTACAAGTTCAAGCATGCGAATATAGGAGTTGAAGTTGAACATGCAGGAACATTGTCTGATTACTAGCCAAGGGTGAAAGTTGTTAACAAATGCGAGATGTACCACCAAAAATGACAATGGCCCTCAAGGTACTACAGGTACAATCTACAACATGTGAATCAGTGAGCCGGCATAGAACACCCGTAGAATCATTCACTTGGAGGCGAATGATGAAAATTTCGTGTCGAATGCGAAGAACCTACCATTGAGGAATGCAGGCTCCAAGGCACCAGAAGGGAGTCTCTAGATCAGCTTCGTGGATAATGAGCTGAAGTCGACAGGAAGTGACCTTGACCGAAGGTGGGCCATAGTGTTTCCCACATCATCGATGCGAGACAGAGGAATATAATGTTTTTGTGAATCAGGATCATATGAGTTATCAGAGGGAGGTTGATATTTTGCAGAGGTCAACTTCTCTTGAACATATCGGTGGCATGACAGTGGACTTGGTAGTATTTGACATCAATCGATTAGAGGTCATGGTGACAAGGCAAAGAGCAGATGAGAGGTCAAATAGGATCACCCAAACCCACGAAGGCAAGTGAAACACGAGATGAGATGCCCCCACCCTAACATAGATGCAGACAAGTGCCATGTTCAAGAGCGACATACTTCCGACACGACAATGATTCTGGTTCCATTCTCCCCACCATTTCTAGCGAGTACCCCAATTATTTTATTAACAAGCTTGACGGGGATAGCATATGATTGTAAAACGTCATTTTGATGGAATCCAATGTCATCAAGTTTTAACGAGTCTGACAAAGGAAGAACTCAACGCCTTTTCATGTTTAGAGAGTTTGAAAAGATAGCAGAAAAGTAAACTCCAAGGGTGTCCTTTTTCGTAAAGTTGTGCCTCTCGAGCTTGAAAAAGTATAAAACAATGCTCGAAAGAACCGCCCGACCATTACGATTGAGGAGTACTTTTCATGATTAGTGACATTGACTTGAAAAAGTAAAAAAGCGACCGAAATCACATCATTTTGTAACCGTTAATAAGCCTGAAACGATAAGGGCCTGACGATCTTTTCATCTTTACACGGTCAGAAAAGAGCTTGAAGGCAACCGCCTCTTATTTATGTTTAACAAGTCAAGAGGAATAACTCGGCAATCTTTTCATCTTTAAACGGTCAGAAAAGAGCTGAAAGCAGACCTCCATTTTTATTCTCTTTAACGAGTCAAAAAGGGAAAAAATACTCGGAAATATTTTCATATTTTACGAGTCAGAAAAGAGCTTAAAGGTGACTTGTCCTAGAGGAACGAGTGGTATAAAGGGTATCAACTGGTTCCGCCAATGGTGGAACTGCTCAAAACATGTAATGGTCAAGAGGCTGGCTAATAAAACCACTCATTGTTGTGGTTCCTCAGGAAAGGAAAAAACAACCGAGTGAAAGCATATGATCGGCCAAACAGATGGTGGCAATGCAATGAAACAACCAAGGCTCATCTAGCATATTTGAGCAGATAAAAATGGCAATCAAGAGATGTACATCGGGTATGGGTTCATTTTTACACAAGCTTGAACCATGGAGAACTCTGCTTGGATTCAGTTTCATGTTTACACAAGCTTGAAATGAAAAACTATGCTTGTTATAAGTTTGCATGCCCTCATCATAATGACGCAAAATGAGGTACATGCCCCCCAAGCTTCATTGCCATCAACAAAGCGGATGGAATGAAGGTTCACTTTCGAAATCTTGGAAAGACTCGACTTGTATTTTACAAGATCTTAATCAAAAGACTCGATTTGGAAAGGGAGTTGTTTCAATTTTTAATGAGGTTGACACAGTAAAAGAACTATCCTCATAACCCTTGTTTCATTTTTTAACAAGCTTGACACAAGATCAGGAACGATGCTCGACCAGACCTAGTTTCATTTTTTAAGGAACTTGACATAGGGAAGCAAACTATGCTCCGCACGAACTTCATCATAATGAACAGGAAGTTGTTGCTTCCAAGAGTGCCACTCCCGGTGGAAGGATAATGTCTTGGAAGTCAGGACCCAATGCCCCCAAGACACTATGCATAACGGCAGCATCACTGAATACAGGCACGGGATAAGTAGCCACGTAGTTGACCTGCGGTGGGGTAGATACAACCGATGGATAAAAACCAAGAGGGGATGACAACTGCGCAGGAGGCACCGAGGGACTAAAGAACGATAATTGATCTATAGTCACGATTCTTCCATCGTGTGTGTTAACACCCAGGTTGTTCCCTATGACTCCTAAGGAAATACGGCCGGGGTAACCACTAACCAATATTTGGATTACAGCTTCTAGCCCAGCTGTAATCAGAGAGGGCTCTCTCTTTAAGGTTTGTCTCTGTTCTGTGGAGATTTTAGGCTAGTTATGAAAAGAAAGTTTCTTTAGTTTTTTGTTTGGTTGGGAGGATGTTTTCTGGTAGTTTTGAAATGTTCTCTGCAGGTAAAATTAATCCATTGGGCAATGGAGTCTGTGGCCAATGGTTTCTTGAAATCCTGAGTTTGGTGCAGCTGGAATTACAGGGCCTTTTATATATTTCATGAAACAAACTTTGGATTGTGATAATGGAGTGTAAGCAACCAGTGAAAAGCAGTTAAGAATTTTTCACTAAGCTGAGGTGTGAGAAAAGGATGTATTCCTCAGGAGCAAACTTGAATTCCTGAAACAATAGATCACTTTGATGATATAGTGTGAAAGGTAGCAATTAAGAATTACACTTTCATTACCATAACTGAAGAAAAGACATTTATAATAGCTTAGATTGAGTTCAGGGTAATCTGTGATTAAATCCTGGAACTATTCCTTTTCCTTGCTATTAACTACTAAAACATGGGAAACATGAATGATATATGAAAGATAACCAACATATAACAAAGAGTTACAAGAGAAACTTATTGAGTCATGAGATACGTAGGAATCCTGCACCATTCAACTATACACCAGCAAAACATCAAGAGACACAGAGCTTTGGAAATTCCATCATCCTTTGTATTAATTTCTCTGAAGATTTACAGTAGAAGAAGAGCAGAATAGATATCAAACGATTTCTTACATCCAATGTCCAACCCCTGCTAACAAATGCGAGGGGGAATATATAGAAGTCTATTACAAAATATCTCAGGCATTGAGTCATCTGAGAGGGAAAATATCTTCATTAACTTGTACAAAGATTGCATATGAAAAGTTATTAGAATCTTTAATGAACTTTAAAGGCTCTTAACTCCTGTCAGAACAATTTTGACCTTTGGAGCTCACGGAGTCGGTTGAGTGCTTTGATATAATTGCTGAATGACGTGTCTGTGCAGCTGTATCTTTCTGTAGCTTCTCGGCCCTATCACCTGTGACTGCTAATGCTGTTGTGGTGGCCAAATACTTGTGCTGAGTTGGCTCAGCCCTTTTCTGCATACCTGCTGATGTGTCTTTATCTTCCTGTGTATGAAAATTTAAATATTTTCAAAAAGTAAACTCTCAATTACTGACTTTGATTTAACAGTAATTGTATCAAATTTTTCCACACATCTGGTGTAGGAAATTGATGCTTCGAAATTGACCCCATGGTCTCATCGGCCTCTGTATATTTTTAAAAATGGGGAGGCTCATCAAACAAATGTGTGATTTCATTCATAATAAAAAATAGACTTTCTACCCTGTTGAAAAGGGTTTGTCCTATTATTGGTCCTGTTTCTTTTGATGAACTAGCTGCCTCTGAAATATGATTTCCTGCAAAAGTTTTTACTCTCTTAGCATATTTCTCATGTGAGAGCAACTTTCCTGATGGCTCCAGCAGGCTAGGTAGACCCCTGTTTTGCAATGCCATAAACCTGTTCTGAAACTTGTTGATGTCTGCTTGCATGTCCTGGACTCTTCTTTCCAGGGTCTGGATCAGGTTTCTCAATGTCAGGACCCTTTTTATCAGTGAGATGGTCTCTGTCCTGTTTCCAATTCCCATTTTGATGAGCTGGGAGCTTGTTCTATAGTTTAGCACATTTATCATTCTAGTGGCAATCTCAGGCATACTGCCTAGAGATGCCCTTGCTCGTTGTATCTCTCTATGTTCTTTTCCAATGAGCGTTATTTGCTCATGGATGGCCTCAATATACTCCCATTGATCTGTGATAGACTAGGCAATATGGCCCCACACGACCCTTTTGAGCTCATATGTGACCTTTTCTAGCGTGAGCTCTTTTTCTAGATCAGTTATCCTTTTCTTGAGGGCCTTTACCTCCCTCTCTCTTTCAGCCACATTCTGCTTGGACTTGTCATATTTTTCATTTATTTTCGCCAGAGTGTCCTTGGCTTGATTTAGCTCAGACATCTGAGACTCCAAAACTTGAATTTCATTACTCAGCTTTTGCATATCAAGGCTTTCAGCCTGCTCTGTTGTTGGTGCTGAGGTGGATGGTGCTGCCTGCTGTACCTGTCGGCTGCGAGGGGCATTGGTTTGAGGGATTTCCTCAAGATTTATTGTTTGTGGAGGGGGTTCTGAGGTTTGCCCTGCCTCCTTTTGCTATAATGTTGCCTGCAAGGTGGCCTTTGATTCCTGCAGCATTTCCTGAGTATGGATGAGCTCTTTGTATAATGTTATCAACAGAGCAGCTGCATCCTTTTCCTGCCTGAGCTCGGCAACCTCTTCTGTTTGAGGATGAAGAGTTGCTGGGATTTTTAACATCTTTTTTAATGCTGCCATATCAGCATCCCTTAGCTTCAGGATTTCTTGTACTGCTTTAACATCTTTAGGATCATGCCCAAGCTCTATTATAATTTCCTCGAGAGCTTTGATCCTATTGTCCTTAGCTTGAGAGGAAGCCCTTTCTAGCTCAAGCTGTGCAGCGGTGTTATTTAGGCTATTTTGCAGCCTATAGTTTACTAGGGTCTTGTCTTCCAATGTGGCATAGACCATCTCACCCGTCTGTTTATGCAACTCTATTTGATCCATTGGGTGGATGTCTTTTGACAGGACCTCCAGGTTGGTCCTAATATAATCTGCAGCTGATTGTGGTTGCTGCACTGTTGGTGTAAAATGGCTCATGATCATCTTCTCCTTCAAATGATGTATCATATGAAGACATGAGCCTTTGCTGGTTTGTAGGAGCCATTTTCAATAGGTGATTGTAAAGTTGCAGCTTTAATGGTTCATTTCTTCTCTTGATATCCTTAAACTGCTGCTTAATGCTTTTCTCACCTTGCCTCCTTTGTCCTGAGGAGCTCACTTCTCCTACTGCTACCCTGTCTTGCTCTTGTTGGAAGGATCTGGCTGAGGCCTCCATGCTGGGCAGGCCTGTTCCTGAAGTCTTCCCCATCGGCATTTCTTCTTCAGAGAAGGGATTTAATCTTTGCCTCTTCTCTGGTGATGCGGTAAGGGGAGTTTCCCTATCTCTTTTTCTGTTTACGTCCTCCCTTTGAGGGGTTTGGAGGACGGAGGAGTCAATCCTTGAATCTTGCCTTGGGGGTGCCATTTGTGTTGGCTGCTGCTGGGTGGCCATTGGTGGGGCCTTTGTTCCCCCTGTACCTGTTGGTCCTTTTGCTGCTGTACCTGTTGGGGTGGCTGCACCTGTCCCTGTTGTGCCTGTTGCTCTTCCATGTCCTTCTCCTTGCCTTTGCTTTGAGCTTGGCCTATGGTTTGGACTGTGTCTTGATGTGCTGGAGATGATGAGGTAGTTGCTCCTGCTTGAGGCTTTGGTAGAGCAAATACCTGTGGAGGAGATTCCAAGTCAGCCATTTTCAGAAGATGCCTTCTAGCTCTTTCATTCAGTTCTTCTTGTGTGACTGGTTCCTCCAGTGTGCCCCTTCTCCATTTTGGTTGGTTGGCAAATTTTTCAATGTGGGGCAAGCTCACATGGTCATAGCTAGAGAGCTTGTATTTTAGCCTTCTGAAGGATATGGAATGATTAGCGTCATAGGGCTTCCAAAGGAAGCTGGTTTTCAGGCCAAGGCATTCTAGCTTTCTATCAGCTTCTTTCCAGCCTTCCCTTTTGTTCAAGACAAGGTGGCCCAATTGATTTTTTACCTTTAGCTGAGCCTTCTTGCCCTTGCCTGCAAAGTCCACCATATCGGCATTCCCAAATTGCCTGAAATATTCAAGGGCAAATAGTCTCATAGGCACATACTTGGGCAATCTGTATGGGGGTAACTCACACCCATATATTCTGATCACGGTGTAGTGTTGGTAATAGTACCAATCCCCTATGCTGTACGCCTTGGATAACTGCAGGATCCTATGCATCTCATCAGTCAGTCTTGGAGGAGGCGAGCTTAGGAATAAAGACATGGCTGGGTGGATGAAGAGGTCTATGAACTCATAGTAGGTATATGGAGAGTAGGTGATGTTATGAAACAATGAGGTCCAGTACACCACTGACCTTAGATTGCCTTCTGCATCTGTTCTCTTAATATCAAAGGAGAACTTCTCATGTTGATAATATAGAATGAGGTGGTAGATGTAGGAGGTGTATCTGAACAACTTCTCTCTTGACAGGTTCAAGAACTGCTCATGCATCTTATCTGAAATATATGTGGCATAATCATAATATATTGGACTCTTGCCAGGGGAAAACATAGTCATCATTACTAGCACAGTTTCATCAATAAATTCAAGTGATTTGTACCCCAAGATGGAACTGATCATGTATGAAAGATCTATACCCAGTTGATTGAGGTAGCCATCAAAAATAGGAGGGTGCAGCACAGTGTCAGAGTTTGTAATGAACAATTGGTTGAGCTTTAGGATTTGTGCATCTGTTAGTATCTTAGCTCCTTGGTTGATCAAATCCATTAGAGACAAGGGGACCAATTTCTTCTGGGTCTTGAATTGCAGCATCTCTCTAATGGCCTCAGGGGTTATGTAGAATACCACTGAACCTGAAGGGTCAAGCACAACCCTTTGCATGGGGTCATAGCAGACAGCACATAGATGATTCAGGTCAGGGAATTGGTTGACCTGAGGGAGCTTGAATATTGGGAGGAAGGAATCCCAAATGCCTAGTATGTCTGTCCCATCCTTATGTTTAGCTTTAAGATCATTCAACAGGTGAAGGTGGAACTTGCATTTTGATGAGGAGTCCTCTGAGATTTGGTAGTCCAGGTCAGCCAAATCTTGCCAATCTAGCTCTCTCTGAGGGGCATTTAAGAGAGAAATATTGAGGGCAACTGGTGCAACTAGAGTCTCCATGGTCACTTGGATTCTGTTCTGTGAATGAACTGCTGTTTCTTAGGCCGGAAGAACACTGCCTGATTGAAGAGGAAAATTGAAAAATGCAGGGTAACAGGGCAAGTCTGCAACAATTGAAATACTGTATTAGTCTTTTAAGAAGGAAAATATTAGTCTTTAACAGACCTTTCTCAGCAATTAAGTGCAGGTTTCGGGTTTTAGTTCACGACTGCGCGAACGAGGAATGCGGGTTTTTCACTGAAATTTCAGTCTAGGTGGCTCGGCTAGTGAATTTCGACCGTTAACCTTTCAATAGGGAGCTGGGTGCAGGTAATTTTCTGGTGAATTTACACGTTTTCTGTGCTTAAAGTGTTTTTTAGCATTTACAGAGAAAAACCAAGTTTCAGAGAAGTTTATACAGACAAATACCTGGTAAATTGATTGCCTGGGTCGGAAAAGCAGTTGGGTAGGCGCGCTGAAGATCTCCTGGTTGTTTCAAGCAGGTTGGTGAAGTTTTGTTCGTAAAACACATGCAGAGGGTGGAGCAATGTTTTTTGCAAAAAGTGCAAAAAACGCGCAAAATTTGACAAAATATGGCCTTTTCGGGTCATTGGCGCCTTTTTTAAATGACGTCAGCATGACGTCACCAGGTGGGTCCGGGTTGGATGACGTCAGCATGATGTCATCAGGTGACGTGGCAGCCTATGACCGGTCCACGGGGGCAGTGAGATGGCAGACAGGTGGACCAGTGGTGGGCAGGGCGCGCGGTCGTGGCGCTGACGCAGGCAGTGAGAGGGCGCTGACGTCGGCAGACAGGTGGCGTGATATCGGACCACCTCCTATACGGCGAGGAATCTGTCAGAGGGGGATCCGATGGATTTTGGAGGCGACGCGTGGACCCCGCATGACATCAGCGTCTGACAGATATCAGACGATATCTATCGGACGTCGGGGCCGCTCCGAAATTGGCGTCGACCGTTGGATTAAAAGACCTCGATCGGACGGTTATCGGGCACTTGAGTTGTACGGAGGGTGCGGTCATCGGGCAGGGATTAAATAATAATTTTCCTTGGAACTTGCGCCCGACGGGACCCTTTCGGAATATTAAAAGATTTAATGGTTTTGCAATGTATTTCTTCGTTAAATCATATATAGCCGCAAAACTTTGGAAAAATGGCGGAAACTATGGTTTATAAATGTTTTATTTGCAAAATCGCTCAGGGTATCAAAAACTTAGGATAAGCGGGTTTTTCATGAAATTTTCATACAAAAGCGGAAATGGGTCCCGACCTTAGGATAAGGTAGGGAAAGTGGGTTTTACATGTATTTTTTGCTTTTGAGCGGGCATAAGGGTGCAAAAGGGGTTTTTCCAAGGTTTTTAGGCAAAATGAAGGTTTGAATGGGCCAATGAGTTTCTGGGGAGATAAGAGGTTAGGCTTGGGTTCTTGAGCTAACCAGATGTTAATTCAATTCCCTAGTGGTGAACTATATGGCTATAGTGCCAAGGAGGGGGTATTTATACAGTGCTTAGGATTTATACACCATGCTGTTATAGTAGTAGGGAAAGGGAAACATAGGGAGCTAGATAATAAAGGTTAGAGGTTAATATGGAGGGAGAAGGTGAATGAAGAGTGATATTACTAAATTTTCTTAAAAACCACTTAGTTTAAAGAGTAGATCAAAATGAAAAGAAATTTACCCAAGAAATGTGGCTTCTAAAGGTAATAAGGACCAACATAACCTTGAATCTCTCTTATAAGCACATTTTGTGAAGGGAGGTTAGTAATGAGTGATGAATCTGAAAAAAGGGAAGTTAGACATGCTTCATTATGTTGTTTTCCTTGTATTTGACTGGCAAAGTTCCAGCTTGGAAGGAACACCGCTTCTGCAACCCCATCTACCTACCCAACTATCTTGCCTAGCATTTTTTGTTTCTTCTCGAAGGGTGCACTTGGACTTGCAGACCCTTTATGTGCCTTTTCTTTTCCATTGGCTTTTTCGTTTGATTTCCTATCTAGCACTACCCTTATTTCTTCCAAGGCCCCAGATTAAGCGGTTGGGAACCTTAGTTTCTCTGCCTAACTACTGATCTGCCAAGATTAAATAGTTTGGATAGATTTCTTTCTCTATTCTACAATAGAAATTGAAACATGGCATGATCCAGATTAGGCTGTTGGATCATCCATCAAAACTTTAATAGGCATGAAGGCATGTACACACCTTGCTTTTCCTTGGAAATATGGGATCTTTGAATCAACAAAGTAGAGCATATTTGGCATTTGAATTTGCCAATCATGAAATATGAAACCTATTGGTATAGGTATCCAACACCTTCCCAAAAAAAATTCAAAAAAGTTTCTTGAAAATTAAAAGTTATCGTACCCAAAGATTGTAGCTGTTGGACTCCTAGTACAACATCAACACCACCCATTGGAATGGAAAGCATTGAACTATTCAATACATATTCTCCCATGGATAGCTTTATATAATGGCACTTTCCAGAGCAATTTATGGTTCCTCCATTTGCAACCATCACTTAACTCCCTGGTGCTGGATATAGGAAGAAATTCAATTCCTTGGTGTTGGCTGGATAAATCGATCTTGGGGACAAGACCGATCTCCCTAGTATCAAAATATAGTCTAGCAACAAATAGACAAATAAATCTATCTTTCTCTAGACATATACGATATACAAATAAATAATATAAAGGTGTTAAGACCCTACCTTAGATCCAATGCTTGTTCGTGGTAGCCATCCTTCAATCGTTCGAAAGAGTTACCTTTGAGGACCTGCAATCACAAACAAGAAAACATTAAATAGCACCTGCATAGCAAATATCATAAATCATGTCTATTATGGTGATCAAGGAATCCATAAAATAAACCATGAATCAACAACTTATTGAGAAAAACAAACTTATTTGTATTAACTTTGAAGTAGAAGAACCTTACAACCTTTTTAGCCTTGATGTTGAAAAATCTCTTCTTGGGGTCCGAAATAGGAATTTCCTTTACTTTGACAAGTCTTGCACTCTTCCAAATGAGATCATAGAGGTATGTAATCTCTCCTCATAAAAGCTCAACTAAGAAGACTAAGTTCTAACATCATTTCACCTCAAAAATATTCAGCTTCTAACCTCCCAAGTAACCAGCCCAATGCTTCTTTTTATAGTGCAGGGGAGGAGGTTACAGGACCACCTATGAAGGGATAGAATCCTCCTTCAAAGGGATAAGCTTCTCACATCAAGGGGTTAGCTCCTTAAGGTATGGGATGCATGAACCTTAAGAGAGTGAACTTGCCACCTCAAGATTCCTTCCAAAAGCTTCTAGAAATGAATGAAAGTGAGCTTTTAGAATGTACTCGTGCCTTTTTAACTTTTACAGGTGTCCGCACCCATGACACAGAGACAGAGCGGTCAAGTGCGCAAGAGACATGGCCATTAGGTGCGGGACCACAGGTAATGCAAAGAGAAAGTGCAGAACCAAAGTTTTAAAGTCTTTTGAGGGATTTCTCTTATTTTCAAGGCTTGATATGAGGAACTGAGGCTTAAGACTTGCAAAGGAGGAAAATATGAGTGGTAATGGACTCACACAGACTGCAGAATGTCAAGGTGACAATTTTGCCCGCTAAAGTGCGAAGTCTGTAATAGATGAAGATAGAGTCTATCATTTATGAAGAGTGAAGTACTTTATCATTTCAAGGATCATCCTGTGGACACCCCAGTCGGAACCTGTAAAAACATTAAATGCAAAATATATATATGTAGACATATCATCGCTGAGGTAGGCATTCCCATACTCAGATTAAAACTGACTAGAAAACTGACTAAACTGTTCTGATACATGAATGATTTTGTAATACGTCAAGAGTATAGACATATGTAGACATAGTATGGGTGCAACCATCTGTTTATGAATAGTCCACTGTATAATGAATAACAAAATACCTCGCAACTTGGATGGTAGAAACTAGATCCAGGGTCTTGATTTCTGTTTCCCGAACTAGTACGATTCTATCCATGTGAATAAATGTGTCAAAGTCGAACATGGTAGAAACCACTTGATTACCAGTCAATGATGTGTACTGTTAAAAAGTGTGAGAGAAACCACCTGTAATGTCAATGGCTCTCAAAGTACTCAGTACAATCCATGAAATGTGAATAAATGAGCTGAAGTCGAACATGTCATAGAATCCTTTGATCGAAGGTCAATGATGCAACCTATCATCGAAGGTGATAAACCTGCCATTAGGGCATGCAGATTTCAAGGTACTGACGATTTCTAGATCAAATTCCCAGATAATGAGCTGATGTCGTTAGAAAGCGATCCGTCATAGGCAAGCCCACAATATGAAATGATAGATCAGATTTTGAAGAAATATATCGGCAAAGACTGACTCAGGGATGGTCAAAATGGATGACATATATTTTGCAGATGAATGGTTTGTTTGAACTGATCTCTTTAACACATAGCGACACTGCAGATGACTTGGTGACAATTGACCCAAAGCTAATACCCAGAAACCAGTTGAAGACTTTCAATGTGGTTTGATTAACTATTAGGCAAAGGATTTCCTAGCCCAGGTGAACAAAAAGTGTCGTGTTCAAGAGTGGTTAACGACTTTTCTAAAAAAAAAAGTGTAATAAACAGGTTCATTTTTCTCTCTTTCCCCCACCAATTCTGGCAAGTACCCCTTTATTTTTGACAAGCTTGAGGAGGATAAAAATTGCTTGTTTATAAGCTCCCTCGGATGAGTCCAACTTAGATTAAAATTTGAAACCTAAGAAGGAGTGGTTCGTTCTTGTTTAAAATTGAACAAGTCCTTTACTATTAAATTTTAACGAGTCCAGTATAGGAAAAACTCGGTGTTTTTCAATTTTAGGGAGTTAGAAGAAAAACTTAAGAAAACTCCATGGGGGTCCTTTTTTGTAAATTTGTGTCCCTCGAGCCCGAAAAAGTATAAAATAATACTCGAGAGAACCACTTGACCATTACGATCAAGGAGTACTTTTCATAATTAGTGGCCTTGATTAAAAAAAGTAGAAAAGTGATTGAAGACACGTCGTTTTAAAACCAATATCGAACTTGAAACGACAAAAGTTCGGTGATCTTTTCAATTTATACGGTTAGAAAAGAGCTAAAAGTAGACCGCCTTTTTATTTTGTTTAACGAGTTAAAAGGGAAAAACTCGACAATCTAGTCATATTTTACGAGTCAGAAAAGAACTTAAAGAAGATTTGTCCTAGAGGAACGAGTGGTATAAAGGGTAGCAACTGGTTCTGGCAATGGTGGAATTGCTCAAAACATGTAATGGTTAAGAGGCTGGCTAATAAAACCACTCATCGCTACGGTCTCTTAGGAAAGGAAAAACAACCAAGTGAAAGCATATGATCAGCCAAAGAGATGGTGGCAATGGAATGAAAACAACCAAGGCTCATCTAACATAATTTAGCAGATAAAAATGGCAATCACGAGATGTAAAACGGGTATGGGTTCATTTTTACACAAGCTTGAACCATGGAGAACTCTGCTTGGATTCAGTCTCATGTTTACACAAGCTTGAAACGAAAAACTATGCTTGTTATAGGTTCGCATGCCTCTAGCATAATGACTCAAATTGAGGTACATGCCCCCAAAGCTTCATTGCATTCAACAAGGTGGATGGAATGAAAGTTCACTTTCGAGATCTTGGAAAGACTCGACTTGGATTTTATGAGATGTTAATCAAAGACTCGATTTGGAAAGGGAGTTGTTTCATTTTTTAATGAGGTTGACATAGTAAAAGAACTATCCTCATAACCCTTGTTTCATTTTTTAAATGAGCTTGACACACGACAAGGAACTATGCTCCATAATCCTTGTTTTATTTTTTAACGAGCTTGAAACAAGACAAGGAACTATGCTCCAGACACTCGGTTTCATTTTTTTAATGAGGTTGACATAGGAACAAACTATCCTCGAGACATCCGATTTCATTTTCTAACGAGGTTGACAGAGGAAAAAACTATCCTCGACCTGGATCAAGAATCAGAAAACGACTGTACAGCCTGATATGCAATTTCAAAGGGACTCAAAGGCATCTCACCATCAAATGAATCCACCTCAGAATCAGAAGGTACGATCCAAGGATCATCAAAAGAAATAGTGTTCGATGAAATCATATGAATAGTTGCAATAGAAGGCGATATGTTAGGAGGAGGGAAGGAAAAAGTTCCCAGTAAACCAGAATCTTTAATCAAACCTACGCCAACATCTTTGTAAGGGACAGTCATTTTACCGATGTGCTGAACACTATCTGTAGAGGCTGGGTCGGATGAGAAATAGGTCAGCTGGTCTATCATAATGATCTTTCTATTATGAGGAAACTTTATAAGCCGAAAGACTGATGAAACAATAATAGTCATAGCATAAGACCAACTGCGACCCAGGAGAAGGTTGTAATCTAGAGGGGCGTCAACCACTTCCACATCTAGATTTAAGGTTTTTCCTTTGACCCCTATAGGTAAATCCTGCAAAATACCAAAAGGGTGGAACCCTCGGCCATCAAAAGCCTTTAGATTTGTTGGATACTGATTGAGTGTGGGAGAACCAAGCGATCTCCAACACTAGATCGACATAATACACGTAGAAGCCCCTTCATCAATCACAGTCCTAAAGCAAGGCCTGTTTTTGACTAACACTGGAATCTGTAAAGCCATTTGATGAGGTAGGTGGGGTGTACTATTCTCTAAATCGAAGATTATTAGGTTCGAATCCTGTATATCGACAACTCCTATAGCAGACAATAGTAATTTACGCTGTGCTGCGCACAATTGCAGCGCTTCCAAAGCCGACATTGCTGAAGGGGAAATAGCTAAGTCTTGAACAATGTTATAATTCTGAGCAGCTCTCGCATGTGGATTGAAAGCTAATTTATGAAATATACCTTTAGCAGGTGGTTTGATTACTAAGTCAGGGTTGGGTTTTTCAGTCTGTAGCGGATCAAAACTAGGAGGAGGTGTCGTTGATGTGTTTGAATTAGAAGATTTTGCTTATTTACCATCAATAGAATTTTTACTATCATAATCTTGTGATCACGTCGCAATCCTAACATGAGACATCATCATAATGGGTTCTTCTAAGGTATTCGAGGAAGAAGCAGCCATCTTACTATCTTGAGTAGGAAAAGGATCCTTTAAAATAGTAGGCATTTGAGAATCTTTAATGAATTTCAAAACCTCTGCTCGCTGTGGGCATTCTTTGGTAAAATGATCCTCATCGCAAATGAAACAAGGATAGCGAGGTTTCCATTTTTCGTCAGTAGATTCATTTTTATTTGTCTTATCTCTTGAATTTTGTTTGTTTTTGTTCTTTCCCTTCTCTTTACTACCGGATTTGGTCGTAGATGAATCTACGACATGGACGTCGGTAGAAACTTCAGTGGAAGAATCTCCTCTTGGGGAATCAAGTAAAGTTATTATAGGAGAAGAATCCTTTGAAGATTTCTTCTTGCTTTTAGTACTAATTGAACCAATCATACCATCAGCAGCATGAGACGTTGAAGGAGCTGTAGTTGTTTGACCGTGTTTTGGAAGATCAGGGATTTTTTCATGTAAAGTACCTGACTGCGTATAGATGAGGTCAAGGTACTAAGCCTGAGCAATAACTTGCTCTCCAGTGACAACTCCTCCCGTAGCTACATCTTCAGTGATTTTAGGTAACAATGATTTAATGCACCATTCCGCTAAAATTTGATCCTGAATGAAAACTTTCACTAAATGCCTTCTATGTTGCCATTCATGAATATGATTAGAAATATATGTGGACGTGGATTGTTTTAGTGAAGTTAACAGTTCCGTGCCATTGTCGTATCTGATGGGCAACTGAAAATGAGCTAAGAAAGCAGTGGCTAACTGATTGAGATTATTAAAAGAGCGTCGTGGTAACTCAATGTACCATTTGGTGGTAAGACCAATAAGAGTTCTTTGAAAAAGATGCAATCGAATTGAATCATCAATGATTGAATTAGATGCACACCAGAGGTGATAAGTCATAACATGATTTGACGGATCCTCACCTAACTTACCCTCAAATTTCGGGATATCATTGGGAAACTTATTAGGCATTGGCGGCCAATACGGAAGATAGTAAATCGGATCGTTCGTAAGGCGCGACAAATAAGGTAAATCCAAAGTTGCAATAAATGCTAACTGATGGTTAGGGTTGCAAAAACCTTGAGTAACAAGACCAGCTCCAGGAGGAGGATATCCACGATAACCTGGAACTAGATTTGCATTAGAAATGTTATAACCTCCCAGGAAACCAGGATTAACCAGACCAAATTGGGGTTGTTGAGGCTGTTGATAAGTATAGCCAGGATATGGTTGATACTGATAAACTGGGTTTTGTATAGTAAGACCAGATTGATACTGTCCCTGGTATAGTTGATAAGTGAATTTCGGTTGACTTGTGACAATCGTACTTGGACTAGCTTGTCCTGCAGGCATCCGGACCGAAGTCTGAACTGTAGGTCCTAACTGTGGCATAGAGACTTGAGGAGTTTGTATTGATGCAGGGATAGTAGAAACCAGAGCTACAGATACTCTAGAAATAGGTGTGGTAGGTTGAATAGAAGTTGCAGCAGTTGCAACAACAATTTGAGGCCGAGTTTGAGGTGAGCTAGGCCCAGGCTGCTGAACTAAACCAGGTGCAGGGATTTTAACAGTAGGTTGGATAGGTTGCTGGGTTGGACTAGAAACCAAAGGTTGTCCAGGTTGATTAGATAACTGCACATTAGGTTGCATAGTTTGTTGATTTTGAGGTGGATTCCACACCATGTTCATTCCAGGGTATGGACTCATAATAGGTTGTGCATATGGAGGACCATAACCTAGTTGAACGTAGGGCTGATAATTAAGTGGTACATTTCGAGCTCTTTGTAAAAATGATTGACCAGAAGGTGGTTGGAAACCTTGAGTTGGGTACTGACCTTGAGGTTGATAACCCTGAGGCACGTACTGATTCTATGGTTGATAAGCATCCTGAGGAGTATACTGAGTCTGGGGTTGACCATGGGGTATGTACTGTCCTAAAGTTATGTATGGTCCTGAAGGTATGTACTGTCCTTGAGGTTTCCCCCCAAGCAGTAATTGACTACCCTGAGGTTGCCCCTCAGGAGGTAACTGACTACCTTGAGGTTGCCCCCCAGGTGGTAACTGACTACCTTGAGGTTGAGGATTTGGAATACTGCCAGACATCATAAGAATTTGCTCTACGTTCAACGTTTTAGTTCCCTTACTACCAGGTGATAATTGATGTTAAGTCGGTTAAGGAGTTGCTCCTAAAAAAGTACCAGAGAGTGACTGGTACCCGAAAGGAACAGAAGGACCGCCATATAAAAATGTTTCCAGTGATTGGGAAAACATAGATGACTGTCTTGACATGATCGATGAAAGATAATAACCTCTTGGTGTAGGATGAAAAAGATCACACGCAAACAAAGAAAATTTCAATAAAAGCACCTAAAGTCTTTAAAGAAACAAACAACTGAATCACACGCCTAAAAAATCTAAGAGTTCAAACCACACACAAACAATAACTTCCCGTACTAAAAACACTAGTTGGTGATGAAATCCAACATAGTAGAATTTCAATATAGAAAGGGCAGTTGGAACAATTACCCCAACAACCTACTTAATGAAGTAGACTGGCACAAGTTTCTTCACAAAACCATCTCGAGTGAAGAAAATCCACCAGAGAGTCCAAGTGAGTCTAGTCAATGTCTGCTCGAGGTACAATGAGATCCTTCCTTCACCGTCACCTTAGGAAATAATCTTAAGTTTATGGAAACTAAGGTTACCAACAACAACAAATACAACTGGGGGAACAGTCTACGATCCAATATACGTGCAAGGGTAGAGTAACAAAGCTCAATCCCCTTGAAGGTTCCTCGACATGGTCAATCCGAGTTTTACCAACAAGTGACCCTACTCTCCTCGACAATGGTTAATCCGAGGTTTACCATTTATAATACATGCAAATCTTCTATCTTTCCCAATGAAACATAATTGATTGTCTCAAAGGTTCGGACATGATCTCGTGATTGACTCCCTTAAGAGAAGCTTCCTAGAATGTATCAATTACAATTGGATTTATTTCCTACCGCAAGATGTATCTACTTTTTTTTTTTAACTATCTTGGAGAGTTAATTACTCCCTACTCCAAGATACTAGCCTAAGCTATATTGGTGATGAGAGCCCTAGAAATAAAAAAGATTAATAGATCAATTTTAATTAAGCATTGCTTTTATAGGGTGTTCTTTAATTCAATAGGTATGGAAATGAAACTTTGATGGTGTGAAGACTCAACTCCAAAAGCACTAAAAAATGCACCTAAAATGATAAACAATTTGGTTTTCTTTCAATGAAATTCTAGCTAAAAGAAAGAGTTCGAGAATGCAATTCTTTAAGAAACAATTATTTCTTTCAACATGGAAATGGAAAGAAAATATTTTTGTCTTTTTCAATAAGAACTCAAAACGAGACTAATAATTAATGTTCACGATAAATCCCTTTCCTTTTTCAAACTCGAAACTACAAAAAACAATTTTCTTCAAAAGAGATCTACAAGTTCTAGAAAAACACTCAAAACTACAAAAACTAATTTTGAGATCTAAAAACTTATAAAAATCTAATCGAACAAAAAGCTTCAATTATTTTTGAAGACGTTTTACTTAGTTGTTCAGTAAACTAAGGATTCATTTGTTCAGAATAACAAATCAACCAAAAAACATCTAGATATGTTTTCTTTTGTAAAAATGAAATTCAAAACTTATAACAAAGTTTGTTCAAAGATTTGCAAGGAGAAAAACTAAATCTATTCTCGCAAAGGACAAATTTCACAACCAAGTCAGACTCATCAAGAGGATGAAAAGACACCAAGGTAATCTAAGGTTTCTCAAGCTTCTGATCTTTGAGTCACTACAAAGACCAAGTGAAAACCACTCCAGACATGCAAAACTTCTAGAAAATCACCTAAAACAAAAATACCATTGGAACTCACTCACAAGAGATTTTTGACAAGAAATATACAGATCTGGGTAGACACTAAAAACCCTAAATGAAACCTAAACTTAACTGGAAGAAGATATTTTAGGTTTTTCAAAAAGTTTGACAGGGTCCGCAGGCTTCCAGAAGAAATAGGTGCAGTCTCGCTCTGTTTTCTAAAGGAAAACTGCGGAGATGCCCGCACTATCTGTAAAGAGAAAGTGTGGTCCCCTGAAAACTTCGAAAAAAACAAAGAAAATTCAGATTCTAAAAAGTACCCAAGCAAGCATACATCAACAAAAAACCAGAAATGAAAACAATTTTCTCAAGTCAAAACAAAGGAAAACCAAAAACCAAAATCAGTTTCCCTAGCGAAGTCGCCCATTTGTTGGCCGGATAAATCGATCTGGCAGACAAGACCGATCTCCCTAGTATCAGAAGATAGTTTAGCAAAAAATAGACAAACAAATGTATCTTTCTCTAGACATATACGATTTACAAATAAATACTATAAAGGTGTTAAGACCCTACCTTAGATCCAATGCTTATTCGTAGTAAGCATGCTTCAATCATTTGAAAGAGTTAACTTGGAGGACTTGCAATAAAAAACAAGCAAACATTAAATAGCACCTGCATAGAAAATATCATAAATCATGTTTATTATGGTGATCAAGGAATCCATCAAATAAACCATGAATCAACAGCTTATTGAGAAAAACAAATTTATTTGTACTAACTTTGAAGTAGAAGAACCTTACAAAATTTTCAGCCTTGATGTTGAACAAGCTCTTCCTGGGGCCTGGAACAGTAATTTCCTTTACTTTGACAAGCCTTGCACTCTTCCAAATGAGATCATAGAGGTATGTAATCTCTCCTCATAAAAACTCAACTAAGAATACTAAGTTCCAATAGCATTTCACCTCAAAAATATTCAACTTCTAACCTCCCAAGTAACCAGCCCAATGCTTCTTTTTATAGTGCAGGGGAGGAGGTTACAGGCCCACCTATGAAGGGATAGAATCCTCCTTTAAAGGGATAAGCTCCTCACATCAAGGGGTTAGCTCCTTAAGGTATGGGATACATGAACCTTAAGAGAGCGAACTTGCCACCTCAAGATTCCTTCCAGAAGCTTCTAGAAATGGCTAAAAGTGAGTTTTTAGAATGTACTCACACCTTTTTAACTTTTACAGGGGTTCGCACCCATAACACAGAGACAGAGCATGTTGGAAATAATACTGATAGGGGGGGGGGTGAATCAGTATTAGCAAATTAGATACTTTTTCATTTTCACACTCAGATTCATATACACGACTTCAGTTAAGGATTTACGCGTATATACGCGACTATATTAAATGCAACAAGCGTATATGCAAAAATCTTATGATTCAGTTAGCTTATCTTCAGTAAATGCATTAGAACATTATTAACCACATTAACAGTAAACAGGTGTAGTAAAACCGTACAGATCATCACACATAAGAAGCACACATGAACACCATGATATAAGGTGGAAACCCAATGTGGGTGAAAACCACCTGCTGCAATTCGTCTCTTTCTTCCTTTAATAAGAAACTTCTTTTAAAATGTACTGGTGCAGTCCTTTACCAGCACGCAGGCTACAACCTATAGAGGGCTACAACCCTCTCTCGTTTTCCAGTTACTTCTGGAAGGGAGCTACAACCCCCTTAGCTCTTGTACTAGCGGATATACTAGTACGTAGGTGCTGACCTACAGAAGGCTGCAACCTTCTTTTCTTCAGGGACCACGTTTCATCAATTTTTAGACTGGATCCATAAGTACAAAACAATCACTGCTGCAATTCAATCATCAACTTATACTTGCGTCATAAATCTCTAAATCACCCAATACTGAATCTCTGAAACCTTGTCATCAAAAACACAGAACGCAAACCAGAGCCCAGAACTCTGCAACAACCAGTAGAATCAACAGCAACCTGAAATACCAAATCTCATAATGCATACGCTACTTTACTATATCAAAATCGCGTGTATACGCGCTTTCACCACATACAACCCGCGTACAGATCTAAATATAATTACTTGTACCTTCGCTGTTATATCAACCCAATCCAAGCCGCACAAACAGATAACCATCAATACTAGATCTTCACACTTTGTCAGACATTCATTCCTTGCCCGCTCTTTTGCCTAATGATCTTCTCCTTATATAGGTTTAGGCTTCTCTCAATACCATGGTCCAAAACCATGTAGAAACAATACCATGAACCCAATACTTGGGGTCGTCACTTTGGACCAAATACTATGGACCAAATACCACGGACCAAAACCATGATTTCCAACATGTATGTGCCTTTACTTCTATTAACCTGCGTGTATATGTGTATGCTCCTTCTGCTCCGCTAACCCCGCGTATATACGCACTTTCTGCACGGTCAACCTGCGTATATCTCTCTATTTACCTGTTGCACTATGATCTGTCCTCTGATTGAGTTGCCATCACCTGCATCATTCCTCTGAGTGAGTTGCCATCAAGGACAACACTTGAATCATAATGCCAACAGAGCAGTCAGGTGTGCAGGAGACATGACCATTGGGTGCGGGACCACATGTAATGCAAAGAGAAAGTGCGGAACCAGAGTTTTAGAGACTTTTGAGGGATTTCTCTTATTTTCAAGGCTTTATATGAGGAACTGAGGCTTAAGACTTGCAAAGAAGGAAAGTATGAGTGGTAATGGACTCACACATATTGCAGAATGTCAAGGTGACAATTTCTAGTGCAATAGATTGCCCCCTAAAGTGTGAAGTCTGTAATAGATGAAGATAGAGTCTGTCATTTATGAAGAGTGAAGTACTATATCATTTCAAGGACCATCCTATGGACACCCCAGTTAGAACCTGTAAAAAGTTCAATACAAAATATTTATATGTAGACATATCATCACTGAGGTAGGCATTCCTGTTACCGGGAATAGTGTCCACTCGGATGCTGCTATTCCCACTAAGATGGGTGACTATCTTAGAAACAAACAAGTAAAGTCTACTTTCGTTTTCCTTTATCAAAATAGATAAGAGGAGAACCAAGGAGACCAACCTTAGTCTTGCGCTTGATTTCCTCTCCTTCTTGATAGAGCTTTGCCGCTTCTTCTTCGTCTGCCCAGCTT
>APFE030506518.1:0-11330 GCA_000404065.3 Pinus taeda
GGATCTTCTTGTAGCGGTGCCAAAGCTCTGGTTACAATTCACTAATTGCTTCAACATTTCTCTGGTTTTTGGGACCATGTAAGTCAATACCAAAACCACTCCTCATGCATAAAATCGTTTCCCTGTGATCCCTCATCGATCTTAACACAAACTGCAGTCTGGATCTGTAATATGACTCTTATTTCAACCAATACTCTGTTCCTACAATTAATCTAGCTCAACGCCTTTTGATAAAGCCGCGTCAATTATTAAGGTTACCGAGGGAGTAAGAAACTTTTACATAATAGTGAGAGAAATGGTTTTTTACATATATATTTTTAATTTATTATTTTTAAAATATATTTATTAAAATTTTATATATTTAAAAAAAATTATTTAAGAGGTATTCATGTTGTACTAAAGAACAATTGAGAATATTAATGTTTGTGCACTATATACATATATAGATAATTTATATATAAAATAAAAAATAATTTCATTAAAATACGTTATTTACTTCTTTGTGAATATAAGTTTTCCTATTAATGAAGATAATATTGAAAATATATGGAATAATATAAAATGAAATTTGACCGCTTTTGTATCAAAATATTATTATTTTAAATTTTAAAAACTCAAAAATTTAAAACAGCGAATATTATTGTTTTATATTAAAAGGAATGGTCCATGTTAAAATGTTTTCATGATTGCATTTTGTAGGGAGGAATATTTTCATATAAAAATTCGGGTTCTATCAACGCTCAATTCCTCCTTGTGGTCGAGCAAATTCAAATTTTCATGGAACTTCACGAAATGCCCCAGAGGGATGGAATTTTATGGGCTAATTGGCCGTCACCGCCCATCGGATTAAAATTCCTAAAAACCATTTTATCTTCAAAGAGTCTGAAAACCACTAATACAGGTAGTTAGGAGTGGTTTCGTTTTGAAATTCCTTTGCCATGCTTGGCTTGTTTCTTGTCCATATTGTATGGCCATGCATGTTGTGTTTTACAGCCATTTTGAAAATGATTTTTTTCATTTGTTTTAATTACAATGAGTGGTTATTTTGGTTGATCTGTTTTTATTTTATTTTTTCTCTTCCTAGTTTTGCATTGTTTGTCCTCGATTTTATTGACTGGAGGAAGTTATCTTCGATTTCTATGAATTGACTGTCAGGTATGTTTTTAATTGGACGTTGTCGGGTAAGCATAGAGATATTTGAACATGATCTGATATGAATTCTGATGTGCAACCGGTACAGAGGAGGGTCGAGTGAGGAAGAAGATGACACGAGAAGGCTGGCTTGCTTCTATATATGTACCGCTATCAGAGGTGGTCTAGTAAGCAGTTTGGTTTACAGTGAATTTAGGGAGATGACATGAAGGATTAAGGACGGAGAATGGTAATTATTATGCATCGTGCAAGTAAGTATGCCCATGATGGCCTCATTCTAAATCTTGAATCGAATCGAAACAGGACAGCCCTCGGCCTTGTTCTTAACCCTGAATCGAATCAGCTAGATACGCACATTCTGTCCATGTCTGTTTCATTCTTGGTTTCTGTAAACAGCTAACCCCGACCGTATGTTTGCATTGTTTTATTTTTTAGGCAGGATGTCTAGTGATTTTGGATTTCTGTGAAATCATTCATTGGAGTGGACGAACACGTATACGTTTTTGCTTTTTGGTTTTTTTTGTATGCATTTATATACATAGATTTTACTACTAGCATGTATAACCGTGTACATAATGTTTGGCGCTCTAATATTTGTTTCATGGTGTTACCTCAACATTTAAATTCTTTGGCAGTTGCTTGCTAATTGGTTTTGACCTTGAATTAGAATGAAAACAGCTTGAAAAAAAGGGTTCGACATCGAGGAAGTAGATAACAGCAGAACCTTCTGAGCTCAGGTTTGTTTTGGCTTTATTTGAGCTGACGATTTTATGTGTCTCTCTCCCATTCATAAATGGTTTGCAGGTCGAAGAATGTTTATCTTTATTTTGGCGTTCAAGAGGAAGAAGAGTCTATGCGTTCCTTTTTTTTCTTATTTTGTCAGTGAAAGTGGCGTGCAATGTCAGGGAATGTTGCTTTGTACAGTCATCTGATTCAGTCCATCCTATCACACTCATTGCTCTCTGTTTGGGTAAAACCGCTAACTCCGTAGAACATTGGGTTAACCCACTTAAAAAGTCTTGCTAATCGGGTCTATTAAATGACCTCAACAATGTTCAGCCAAATTTCATTAAAAATGATTATGAAACCTGAAGGTTAGCTAGAAGTGGTATTGATGATTAAAGTATTTCTGAGGTGTGATTTAGTGGTAGAGGGGTTCTCTTCATTTTTTTAGTCATGTGCCTGCATCGTTTGGTCAGGGTATTTTACTTTTTAGAAGATAATAACTACCTTCCTAAGCAGGGAATGTCGTTGGCCTCGAGTCCGTCATTCGGTAATTCTCATACCAACTCTGCTATTCAGTAATTTTCTACTTGGTGAGCGTCTAACCCCGTAGATATCTGTTCCCCAAATTTTTGCTAAAAATTTAAATGAATCTGGAAGAGGTTAAACTGTAAACATTGTTGTTTCTTGTTTCAGTTACTGAATCTCTAGCAAATTGCAAGGGGTTCACTGTTATTTCGTTCAACCCCAAGGGCATTTCAATTTCTAGAGATGGTCATTCCAGGTAACGCTTATTTGTTTTTAATTTAATTGGAAATTCTTGATTATTGGTTTTAGCCTAGCTAATGATGTGAAATAGACTCTGATTTGCAACAGGTTCGCTGTTGAGGAAGAAGATGAGACAACGGATGCTTTTGTTTCAACTTCACAGGCACACAGTTTCTTCCATGGATTTGTTTTTTTTCGGGTGTATGTATCATTTATATATCATGAAATGGCGGCAGAGCCTGTTTCTTTTTTTTTTCTTTAGTTGCAGTCACAGCTGAGGTAATATGACATGCAGAAAAGTTTATAGAAGATGACAAAGGAAGGTTCCGAACTCAGGTTTGTGTGGGTTTATTTGAGTTATGGTTTCTTTAACCATTTAACCGTCTCACGGGCTGTGTTTCCCTTTTATAAATTCTACATCCATCTCACAGGTGGTATTTCCGTCTCATAAATGATTTGCAGGAGGGAGGATGAGGAACGCTTATTTTGTCAGTGAAATGATTGAGGAGAGTGTATCGATGATACCATCATGGCGGTGAAGGAGAGATGTCTTTTCTCATACTTTTTGTGTGAATCTGGCGCAAGGAGAGATGTCTTGTCTTATACTTTTTGTGTGAATCTGGCGCAAGTATCTGCAATTTTAATGAATAGTGGTTTTTACAGCCGTTCGCTTTCTTTTTCCGTACTTTTAGGTAATCCGCTAAGCTAATCCTGTAGAAGATGGGGTGAACAGTCTGGTTAATGGGGAAATACTTGTATAAAATATGTTTCAATAAAGTTCACAAATTATGATTCGATGGTGAAATACTTCCATAAAATCCCTTTCACTGAATTTCACAAAATATGATTCTAAAGATGATTATTGAAGCAAGGTTAGGTAGCCGGTTGGATGATTTCGTATTAGATTCCTTTGTATTTTTTCCTCTGCATTATTTGAGAGTTTTTTATTTTTTCATTAAATTTGATTTGTGTTGTTTTAGGGATTTTTCATTTTTGATAGAGGATTTAGGGTAGAATCTAAGATGGATGGTAGAGGGAGGGGAAATCCATGGGAGTATGGGAAGGTAATAGATGATTTTGATTAGTGGATTAAGTAGTATGCAGAGTTTTAAGAGTTGTTTTATAGTTTTAGGTTAAATTTTTTTTTAGTGATATGTTAGATTTTTTTATTTATTATTTGAGAATGAAGTATATCTCTTTCGTTTCAATTTTAAACTCACATAATTTCAATAAATTTGCCATTTTAGGTAAAGCTCATTTATATTAATTTTTAGTAGTGTGGGTTATTGATTTTGGTGTTCGTAATAATTTGAAATGATTTAAGCAAAGCTCATTTTTATTTAATTCTTAGTAATTTGGGTTATTAATATTAGTGTACCTAATAATTTGAAATGAATTCTGATTAGCATCTAGAAAAGAGAGTTTTCCATTGAGGAAGAAGATGAGACCTTGAATGCTTTTGTTTCAATGTAAATAATTTCATTAATAAATTAGTTTATTTGGGTCGCTTAAATTTATTTATTGAAATAGTGGCACAGCTTAATTATTTTTAGATCTTTGTTTTGCAGACATTCCGGAAACGAGATGGACATTTTGGAAATGAAATGGCATATTAGAGAAAAGAAGCCAAAGAATAAACTAATTAAGATAGATACACATTTTTTCATTTTCCCTGTAAAATTATTATCCTACATAAAACAATCTGTGTGTGAAATTATTATCTAAATAAAAACAACCAACCTCTATGATTATTCTATTTATTGTCATTTTTTTATTAAACTAGTCGGTTAAAATTAGTATTTAGAAATTTGTTAATCCAAATTTTAGCAAACTATTAAATAACTAACTGTAGAAATATGTTTATCTATATCTGAGAAGTCATAAATGATTAGATTCATTTGGTGCATTTATATATAGTTTTTTTCCATAGAGATTTGATGCCGGTAGGCTGTTAATGCTACAACTATTCTCACTCTGATCATAAACCTCACACTTCACACTCTGGTGTTCCTGTAATAGCTGAACAAAACTAACTTACAGGGTTGTTTAAAACTCATTCACCTTTGCTTAATCACTCATTCATTAGTTTAATATTAAACCCTGTATTTATAGGCTCCTTTCCTGTAATAGCTGAACAAAACTAACTTACAGGGTTGTTTAAAACTCATTCACCTTTGCCTAATCACTCATTCATTAGTTTAATATTAAACCCTGTATTTATAGGCTCCTTTCAAAATATCATAGACTAATACAACTTCAGAAACCGTATTTTATCAAATGAATAAATTTATTACAAGTTACACACAATAATTACATTAACTTCCTCAAGTGCTACCGGATCTCTGCTTACAATTCACTAATTGCTCCAACGCTTCTCTGGTTTTCAGGACTATGTAAGTCAATGCCAAAGCGACTCTCCATGCATAGAATCGTTTCTTTGTGATCCCTCGTCGATCTTACCACAAACTGCAGTATCGATCTGCAACATGACTTTTATTTCGACCAATACTCTGTTTCAATAACAAGAGTTTGACTCTGTTCCTGCAATTAATCTAATGCTTTGTGACAAATCGACGACCCATCCCATCATTCTTCACATCGAACCGGGGGAACTGGGTTCTCTGGTGGCGATATTGGTATTCTTTTTCCAACGGTACCACAATCTTCAGCAATTAAAAATAAAATATTGGATTTACATTAAATCACAAGTTGACTTAAAAACGCAGTCAACCTCGTACCATATCTCTCTGTCTTTAGTTAAGAAAACAAACACCTTTCTAATTACCTTTACCAGTGATCTCACATACCCACGATTTCAAGGTTGGCTTGAATCTTGAAAGCGATGATTCAAATCTTTGCATCCACTAATTTCGGAAACAACCAGTTACTTCAGCGATTAAACCCTGAAGCACATCATCACTTCTAGCGATCTCAGTCAAAACTGGAGACAATAATCCAAACTCTGCATTCACCAATAACTTGACCAGCAGTCACTAACGTTTTCATCCAAATCGCATTCTCAGTACCAGAGTTGTCTCCCCGCAATTTGACCACGCATCGTTTATACTACTAAATAATCTTAATTAAGTAAAAGAGAGAAAATACAATTTCAGACAACTCACATCTATTTTCTTCGTAAGAATGGTTGAAGGGAGAGCATGTTCCCAACTTATTCACAACCATTTGATTGAAAGACCGACATGCAAATAATATTAAATGCGCTTCAATAAATAAGTGGGACTATAAGTGTAGTCTATTATAAGCGGCGTCCATTATTAACATGGCCTCGGAGCAAGAAACCTTTACATAATAGTGAGGGAAATGACTTTTTTACCTCGGTAATTAAAGTGAATGCTATTTATAATTTATTTAGTATTATTAAAGAGTTATTACATTTATATGTTAAGAAAAAAGAATATAATATTAATTTTTAAATTTATTAATTTATATTAAAAAAATGAAAAATAATTAATATTCCGTAAATATACATAATTTATATATATATCAAAATAAAAATTAATGTAAAGTACATTAAAATAAATAATTATTATTTTATTTTATTTGAAGGTACAGTACAATTAAAATATATAATATTTAATGTAAGTACATTAAAATATATATATATATATATATATATTTTTAATGTAAGTACATTAAAAAATATATATAAAGTACATTAAAATAAAATAATTTTTTTAAATGTTATTTACATATTTTTATTTTTCCTTGAGAAAGTGAATAATCTTTCTCGTATGAAATAATGAAGATAAATATATGGACTAATATAAAATGAAATGTGACCACTTTTGTATCTCAAATATTATTATTTAAAATATAAATTTAAAAACTCAAAAAATTATAATAGTGAATTCTACTGTGTTACATTGGTCCACGTGAAAATGCTTTCGTCACAAAAAATTGTACGGAGGAACATTTTCGCATGAAGATTCAGGTTCTATCAACAACCCAATTCCTTGTGGTCAATCGAGCTCAAATTTTCATGGAATGCCCAGTAGGGATGGAACGGGCTAATTGTCCGTCACCGCCCGTCAGATTTTAATTCCTAAAAACCATTTTTTGGTTGAAAGAGTCTGAAAACCTCTAACAGGTGGTGAGGAGTGGCGCCGTTTTGAAATTCGTATCCGCCCCTACCAAAAAGCTCCCAATTCGCTTGTTACCGTTTAAAAGGCATTCTCAGACCAACAAGCTCTCGCTTACTCGTCTCATCTTCTTCTTTGCTCTGAATTGCGTTGGTTTGGCTTGGTTCGATTCTTGTCCATATTGCATGGCCATGCATGTGTGCTTTACAGCCATTTTTTTAATTGTTTTTCCATTTGTTTGGATTACAACGAGTTGTAATTTTGGTTGATCTTTCTTTTATTTTATTTTTTCTGTTCCTAATTTTCATTGTTTGTCCTGGATTTTATTGACTAGAGGAGAAGACCAATTATCTTCGATTTCTATGAATTGACTAGCAAGTATGTTTTTAATTGGAAGCTGCCGGGTAAGCATAGAGATATTTGAACATGATCTGATATGAATTCTTTTGTGCAACAGGTACAGAGGAGGGTTTGCCAGTGAGGATGAAGATGACGGGAGAAGACTAGTTTGTTTCTATATATGTTCCTATGTCAGAGGGGGTCTGGCAAATGGTTTGGTTTACAGTGAATTTAGGAAGACGACATGAAGCATTAAGGATGAAGAATGGTAATTATTAAGCACCAAGCAAGTCCATGATTGGTTTAATAAATTGTTCTAAACATTGAATCGAATCAGTTAGATACACAGATTCTGTCCATCTCTCTTTCATTCTTGGTTTTTGTAAACAGCTAACCCCAACAGTATGTTAATGTTTGCATTCCTTTATTTTGCTGCAGATGTCGAGCGATTTTGGATTTCTGTGAAATTATTCAATTGAATGGAGGAATATGTGTACGTTTTATTTATGTATTTATTTTCATAGTTTTTACTCAGAAGCAAGTATAAGCATGTACAGAATGTTTAGCATAAAGAGCCCTAATATTTGTTTTATGGTGTTACCTCAGAATTTAAATTCTTCTGCAGTTGCTTGCTGATTGGTTTTGATAATGAATGAAAACAGCTTAAAAAAGAGGGTTCGACATCGAGGAAGTAGATAACAGTATAGCCTTCGGAGCTCAGGTCTGTTTTAGTTTTATTTGAGCTGGCAATTTTGTCTCTCTCTCCCACTCATAAATGGTGTGCAGGTCGAATTGCGGGAGCTTGGTCGAAGAATGTTGATCTTTATTTTGTGGTTCAAGAGGAAGCAGGGTCCATGCGGTCCTTTCTTTCTTATTTTATCAGTGGAAGTTGCGTTCAATGTCAGGGAATGTTGGTTCGTACAACCGTCTCATTCAGTCCATCCTGTCATTCCCATTACTCTCCATTTGGTAAAACAGCTAACCCTGTAAAACATTGGGTTAATCCACTGAAAATATCCTGCTAATCGGGGCTAAAATATGACCTAGAAATGATTGTGAAAGCTAAAATATGACCTAGAAATGACTGTGAATTATTCATTGGAGTGGAGGAACATGTATACGTTTTGTTTTTTGGTTTTATTTTCTATGTATTTATTTACATAGTTTTTACTGCTAGCATATATAACCATAAACATAATATTTGGCGCTTTGATATTTGTTTTATGGTGTTACCTCAACATTAAATTCTTTGGCAGTTGCTTGCTAATTGGTTTTGACCTGGATAATGAATGAAAACAGCTTAAAAAAGAGGGTTCGACGTCGAGGAAGTAGATTACAGCAGAACCTTCCGAGCTCAGGTTTGTTTTGTTTTTGTTTGAGCTGGCGATTTTATGTGTCTCTCTCCCATTCATAAATGGTTTGCAGGTCGAGTTGCGGGAGAGAGGTCGAATAATGTTTTTTATTTTGGCATTCAAGAGGAAGAAGAGTCTATTCGTTATTTTGTTAGTGAAAGTGGCGTGCATTGTCAGGGAATGTTGATTCGTAGAGTCATCTGATTCAGTCCATCCTGTCACACTCATTTCTCTCTGTTTCGGTAAAACCGCTAACTTTGTAGAACATTGGGTTAACCCACTTAAAAAGTCTTGCTAACCAGGTCTATTAAATGACCTCAGCAACGTTCAACCAAATTTCATTAAAAATGATTATGAAACCTAAAGGTTAGCTAGAAGTGGTATTGATGATTAAAGTATTTCTGGGGTGTGATTTAGTGGTATAGGGTTAACCTTTTGTTTCTCTTCATTTTTTTAGTCATGTGCCTGCATCGTTTGCTCAGCCTTTTTTACTTTTTAAAAGATAATAACTACTCCCCTGTGCAGGGAATGTCGTTGGCCTCGAGACCGTCATTCGGTAATTCTCATACCAACTCTGTTATTCAGTAATTTTCTACTTGGTGAGCGTCTAACCCCGTAGATATCTGTTCCCCAAATTTTGGCTAAAAGATTTAAATGACTCTGGAAGAGCTTAAACTGTAAACATTGTTATATTGTTGTTTCTCAATGCCTTACAGGTTCCTTCTCTTTTCAACTAGATAGGATCCGGGGATTAAAGTCTCTCTTCTTGAGGATACCTTTCCAGCATGTTTTTAGAGGACAAAATTCCGAAGCCAACTCTCTCCAAGCATGCTCTGTCCCTCCTGCCTGGACATATGCATCTTGAACTTATTTTGGAGGGGCTAATCCAAAGTCAAGGTTTTTTTGTGATTTAGTAAGATTCCCTTCTTGTTGTGTGCTTTATAGGTGCCTGCAAGCATCTGTCTCATCTATGGGATAATCCTCGTTTTTTTATATTCTCTCTATTTTTGGGAGCACGTGGAAATTATTTGTCTGAGTTCCCTTGAGAATAATATGAATGTTGTTTTGTGTAGTTACAGGGAGGTATTTTTTTCTATCTAAGGTAGGAGCAGGTTAGTTATTTTATGTATGACAACTGCTAATTATTGCACAGCAACTATGATGTATGTAAATTCTTAATGGAAGTGTTTTCTTTTTTTCTCCTGGGAAAAAAAAATATTGTTCTTTCCTGTTTCAGTTACTGAAGCTCTAGCAAATTGCAAGGGGTTTACTGTTATTTCGTTCAGCCCCAAGTGCATTTCAATACCTAGAGATGGTCATCCCAGGTAAAGCTTATTTGCTTTTAATTTAATTGGAAATTCTTGTGGAAATTATTTGTCTGAGTTCCTTTGAGAATAATATGAATGTTGTTTTGTGTAGTTACAGGGAGGTATTTTTTTCTATCTAAGGTGGGAGCAGGTTAGCTATTTTATGTATGACAACTGCTAATTATTGCACAGCAACTAAGATGTATGTAAATTCTTAATGGAAGTGTTTTCTTTTTTTCTCCTGGGAAGAAAAAATATTGTTGTTTCCTGTTTCAGTTACTGAAGCTCTAGCAAATTGCAAGGGGTTTACTGTTATTTCGTTCAGCCCCAAATGCATTTCAATACCTAGAGATGGTCATCCCATGTAAAGCTTATTTGCTTTTAATTGGAAATTCTTGTGGAAATTATTTGTCTGAGTTCCTTTGAGAATAATATGAATGTTGTTTTGTGTAGTTACAGGGAGGTATTTTTTTCTATCTAAGGTGGGAGCAGGTTAGTTATTTTATGTATGACAACTGTTAATTATTGCACAGCAACTATGATGTATGTAAATTCTTAATGGAAGTGTTTTCTTCTTTTCTCCTGGGAAAAAAAAATATTGTTGTTTCCTGTTTCAGTTACTGAAGCTCTAGCAAATTACAAGGGGTTTACTGTTATTTCGTTCAGCCCCAAGTGCATTTCAATACCTAGAGATGGTCATCCCAGGTAAAGCTTATTTGTTTTCAATTTAATTGGAAATTCTTGATTATTGGTTTTGGCCTAGCTAATGATTTGAAATAAACTCTGATTTGCAACAGGTTGGCTGTCGAGGAATATGATGAGACAACAGATGCTTTTGTTTCAACCTCAGAGGCACACAATTTCTTCCATGGATTTGCTTTTTTTCGGGTGTATGTATCATTTATGTATCATGAAATGGCGGCAGAGCCTGTTTCTTTTTAATCTTTGTTTGCAGTCACAGCGGAGGTAAGATGACATGCAGAAAAGTTGATAGAAGATGGCAGAGGAAGCTTCGGAGCTCAGGTTTGTGTGAGCTTATTTGAGCTGTGGTTTCTGTTAACCGTCTCATAGTATGTGTTTCCCTCTCATAAACTCTATATCCATCTCACAGCCTACAGGTGGTGTTTCCGTATCATTAATGATTTGCAAGAGGGAGGATGCGGAACACTTATTTTTGTCTCTCGGAAGAAGCAGAGAAGATGAGGTATTTTCTCACTTGTTTTGTCAGTGAAATTATTGAGAGTGAATCGATGATACGATCATGGCGGTGACGGAGAGGTCTTTTCTTATACATTTTCTGTGAATGTGACGCAGGTATCTGCAAATTCAAAGAATAGTGGTTTTTACAGCACTTCGTTTTGTTTTTTCATTTTTTCCGTACTTTTAGGTGAACCCCATAGAAAGTCTCGTTAATGGGAAATGCTTACATAAAATCGGTTTCACTGAATTGCACAAAATATGATTATAAAGATGATTATTGAAAGCAAGGGATCTTTATCGAAGCAAGGTTAGGTAGTCGTGGGTTGGGTGATTTCGTATTAGCCTCACTTCGTGTTTTTACCTCTGCATTATTTGAGTGTTTTTTAATT
>APFE030506521.1:26167-40293 GCA_000404065.3 Pinus taeda
GCGGTTCACTCTCTCCTCGGTATTACCGACACTTGATCCGTGGCTTGACACCCGATTGGTCCATGAGTTCTATTTAAAGCGCATGGAGGGTCATTGTTCGGGTAATCCGTCTATGAGAGAAAGCTTATGTAAATTTTCATTCTTTGATTAATAAATTGCCTGTAGTAGCCACGTTGGCATAGGCCATGGACTGTTTCCCTCTTTGAGGGTTTTAACCACGTCAAAAATACTGGTGTATTGATTTGAGATCTGGTTGTGAGCGGTGTCCTTTTGGTGTTCTTTCTGAGGAACTTACCCTATAAATTCCTACACCAATGCCTAGAGATAGAGGCGCGAGAACTTTAGAAAAAATATGAAAGTGTCAGAGGAACTATGTAGACAATAGTCCTCACTTAGGGGTTTGCGAGGATGCAGCAAGAAAAGGAACTAAAGGAGAAGGTGGACACATAAGGAGGAAGTTCTCAAAGTGCGCGTCCAACCGTGGATCGACAAAGCTTTCACTATCACAACAAAAATTGAAGGAAAGATTGCGCACATAAATGGGATGCACACATTAATGCAGAGAAGCACCCCACACACGGAGGTCTTAGAACACAGGATGCAACAGATTCAGCAAGCAGGGGCTCAGTGTGTTGCCGACATTAGCACAGTTCAAGGATAGTTGGAGGAACTCTGTGCCAAGATCACCACGCTGGCAGAGTGACTCGAGAGCGAGTCACTATGTTTGTGTTATGGGCCTGTTGGGCATGGAATCCCCCCCGAAGCATGTTTTGGGGCTCAAAGCCCATGTTTTGACCGAATGATGTTGTAAAGCCTCGCAAATTGTGGGCGTGGAAGTATGTTAGAGTCATAAGGTTGTCTGCCCTAGTTTGTAATGTAATGTCAGCCTACCCGTGGTCCACGGACCATGGGATTGTATAAATAGAGCGAGGCTCTAAGTGTAAAAGAAAATTAGAGAGCAAAGTATGAGATAGTGGAATAGAGGAAAAGAGAAAGTGTCTAAGTGTGTCTTTGGGTCATAGAGTAGGAGAAGGCTTTGCAGCTAGTACGCAGAGGCCTAGTTGTCTGCATTTGAGTGCATAGATCCCTGCAGCTGAGTGCACAGGGTGGAGTCGAGTCTGTAACTAAAGAAGAGAAAAATAAAGAGAAGTTTTATCCAAATTCTGTGTATCTATTCTTGAGTTATTACATGTCTGAAATCAATTTCAAATATACTATTTATTTACTGCGTGCACTTGTATGAATGATTTATATTGCTAAGTATACTTTACCCATGCAAGCTAAGTTAATCAACTAATGGTGGAATACTAGTAAGGACTTGGGTAATAACAATGTTTGGCCCCCAAGTAGGGCTGCGTAGAGGCAACATCTTAGGATGTGAGGTATGGGTAAGTGTGCATAGCAACGTGCACGTAAGGTTGAACCGCGAACCACTTGAACTCATCAGACATCTCCAGGGTGCAAAAACCTGGTTCTAGCACCCTCCCATACTACTTCGGGTGAGACCTTAGTCCGCGCTCCATGGATTGTTGTCGAAAGGGCCAGTAGTACCGAGATTTGTTAGGCTAAATCACCTGTAAACCTGGGTCAGGCCCCAACAAGCCAAAACCCACTGATTATTATAATATATATATATAATATATATTATATATATATATTTATATTATATATATATATAATATATATATATATATATATATATATATATATTATATATATATATATATATATATATTATATAATATTATATATATATATATATATATATATATATATATATATATATATAATATATATATATTATATATTATATTATATATATATATTAATATATATAAGAAAGAAATCAACTAGATGAACCAACAAGAGGATAGTCATTTTCATGGACTAACTCCATCCATGGATCTCTTCTTACCTCCCACATAAATTATTGTCGAGAGAGCGTTTGGTGGTAGATCTTGAGTCGGTGGCCATTTACTACGAAAGAGGTCTGACTGTCATCATTAGTTTTAATGCGGACTGAGCCATTGTCAAAAACTTCATCCACCTCATAGGGACCTAACCATATAGTTGAGAATTTACCTTTGAAATGTTTGAACTTACTATCATAAAGAAAGGCCCAATCTCCTAGACGAAAATTATTATTTTTGATAAAATTATCATGCTAACAAGCTCTCTGATCTTGCACCAACGTGGTTCGATGGATTGCATCCTGTCTAATCTCATCAAGATGATTAAACTACATTAACCTTTTTTCTTGGGCTTCATTAAGATTCATCTCGAGTTGAGTGGAAGTTTGAAATGTCTTCACTTGGAAATCAATAGACAACAACACATGTTAACCATAAACTAGCTCATATGGGGTGTGCCCTGTCACATTCCTCCAAGTTATGCGGTAAGCCCATAATGCCTCCAAAAACTTTTCAACCCAATCCCTATGATGTAATTAAATGGTTTTGGTTAAGAAGGATTCCAACACTTTGTTTGTGGATTCCACCTGCCCATTGGCTTGGGGATGGTAAGGAGTAGATTTCCGATGTTTGATTTGATACTATTCAGTGAGAACCTTGACCAATTTTGATGTGAACTGTGTGCCTTGGTCAGTAACAATATCTCGGGGTACTCCAAATCTAGTGAAATTATCTTTAAAAATGAATTCCACTGCTGCCTTTTTAGTTGCAGTATACAAAGCCTTAGCTTCCACCCACTTTCTAACATAGTCACTACAAAATAAAATGTAATTTTTCTTCTTTGACACAAGGGGATATACATCCCACAGAATATAATGCCCATTTCTCGAAAGGTTCTATCGATATCTGTGTCTGAAGGGGAATCTCATTAGAAGGAATTGGCCTCCCCATCCTACGACAAGCGTCACAACTGGATACAAACTTTTTGACATCTTTGAAGAGCGAGGGCCAATAATACCCAGTACAGAGGACTTTGTATACAATTCTTTTGTCTACAAAGTTCCCCCCACAAGGCTCACTATGGCAGGCCTTCAATACATAAAATATCTCATTTTCTCACACACATCTCCTCATGATCAAGTCAGGTCCAGTGTAGAACAAGTCTCCATCAATCCAAGAATAGTTGGAACTTTGCTTTATAATGTTATGTTTTTCCCTCTTAGATAGATTCTGAGGTAATTTCCCTGACACTAAGTAGTTGGAACCCTTTGCAAACCACAGTGTAATGGTGGATATAACAAAATGAGAAGGACACGAAGAAGATCTCATGGATTTCCGTGTATATGTAGCGATCTAGCCACCTCTTCTCAGATATCTGTGGGGTTTTGTTTTCCTTCACCACGAACTCGTGAAGCTTATAATCCAACCAATCTTCAATCTCTTTCTTCATAGGGTTCCAGTGTTTCGACATCAGACATCCCTTAGGAAGATCTTGGTCCCGACAACAGAACCATTTGTTGGCTTATTGGTGCCTAACCTAGGCTTAGGAATGTTTAGCTGAACAAATCCTGACACTACTGGCCCCTTTGGCAACAATCCATGGAGCGTGGGCTGAATTCTCACTCGAGGTAGTATGGGAGGGTGCTAGAACCAGGTTTCTACACCCTAGGGATGTCTTGATGGGGGTCTGGCCTTGCGTGGGGAAATCCTACATGCAGGGCTGCTTCACACAACTATCTTTTCAAAGCAACTACCTTAATCAGGCATTAATGCAATTTACCCTTTCCCAGTGCTTATTATTATTATAGATATTTGTTTACTTACATATTTACAACACTTCTAGTTATTATTCAACTTGAACATAGATGTGCGCAACCATAAATCATAACATAAGCATAAACAATAGATCTGCAATCAGACGCCTAAACCAGAATCGAGAATAGATACATAATATTTGAGAATCACTTATCTTTATTAATGCCCTTTATTTGGTTACAACCAATTTCTTGCCCTACGTACACAGCTGTAGGGGTCCATGCACACAGCTGCGGACTCTAACCAGTCCTCCATTCACACAACTATGGAGCATCTATTTATTATTACAACCCAAACTTACACTTCACAGACTCAGATCTACTATCTCCTTCAGACACCCATATTACTCTTAGTACCAAAAAGCTACCTTACACTTAGAGCCTTGCTCTTATTTATACATTCCCATGGTCCGCGGACCATGGGCAAGCCAACACATTCTAGATTAACTTATAATATTTTAGGGTGGACTACCCTCGGACTTGATCCATTACAATTCGAACTTTGCGCATTTCGTGGAGCTTTTACAGTAAGATACCCAAAAATGTGGGTTTGAAGCCCCAAAACCATTACGCGGGGGATTCACTGCCCAACATGCGTGTTTCGGGTAGTGGAGGTGGCATTGTGCATTCAGGTTAGAGCGCTTCATGTACAAGCTGAGCACTACGCGTAGGTCTATTTTGGCAGTGTAACAAACAACTACGCTGCGCGTTCAAGAGGGCACTGCATGCCTGTAGCAGGCACTACGCATTGAGCCAGCAAGGGCCAAAAAGCCTCCTACTACCTAAAAACATCAAAAATTGCCCTCTCTTCCCTCAAACATGTAAGTTTCCTCAATGTACATCATCATTGGTTTGCAATTGAAGTTTTTAAATATAATTTACAATGGCAAAAGTGAAACCCTAGATTTTTCCTTAATTATACCCTAGAAACCCTAACCCCTATTATTTATCCCATCACCTATTACTAAATCCCTGAACCCCTCCCCTATATCACTCCATAACATTTTATATTCCTTTTTCCTTCATCACACAAACTATACTTTAAAAGGACCAAAGCCCCTCTCCCTTGTTTTCATGATTCATACCCTCTCTTTCATTCCCTAGACCACCAAGTACCTCACAAGGTCATCTCTCATTCCCTTATTTCTAATCATTCTTACTCACTTCCTTCATCCCTTTTCTAGGAGTGCACAACCTCAAAATTTGCAAAAATGGACAGAGAAGACAAAGACTATGAGGAGGAAAACACCGGCAGTGACAGTTCAGCAGATAGAACTAGGCATCAGAGAAAACCACACAAGGGGGAAGAATTATCAAGGAAGAGCCATCAAACCTCATAGAGTTGCAGGCCTCTTAGTTGGTTGTCACTTGTTTTAGGCATCTAGGGTGCTATGAGTTCTGTGAGCAAGTAGAGAGATTTCAACACCACCCTGAGCTCACCAAGATTTTTGTAGCCAATCTTCGGGACAACAAGGTGACTCTTGTTGGCATGAAATTTATAGTTTCACCCTCCATTATTGCGGATGAAACTAGGATCCAAATGTAGGGAGAAGTCATACAAGGCACATGACCTGGATGAACACTATTATGAGCCTTACATGAAACCCAGGTAAAGAAATGAAGCAAAAAGGATTTTTCCTTTTAGATTCCTTGAAGACAAGTATGCCCCCATGATTAAAATCATCATGAAATATTTCACTTGTGAGGGTAGATTTTCTAGACCGTACGCCTATCACATCAGGCTTCTCATGCATTTTACTAGGGTGAGGATGCTAAACCTCCCTTATTTCTAGTTCAGAAATATTGAGAAGATGGCCCACTTTGTGTAGAAAAATCCATAACCTCAGCAAATGAGTAGTATTTATCATTATTCCCTGATTAAGATGATTGTGCTTCATCATCCTAACCTCCTTAACATCTCCTGGGAGACATTTATTGCTCATGACATCTTTAGGGGTCCACAACTTCCTCCACTAGTGTCCCAAGAATCAGGAGGACCTTCTAGCAGTGCTCAGGTGAAGACATATGAGAAAGCCAAAGAGACTAGAGCTACTGAGGTGCTTGGGACCTACCTAACATACCACAGGGGTACAAGAAAATTGTTTGCAACTGATAGGCAAGTGTTTTCTCCGCAATATGTGGAAGGGGCTTTGCCTTCTTTATCAACATAGCAAGAACAGGTGCAACAACTGCACAAAGGGAAAGAAAGATGTTGGTGGAAGATCTTGATGATGAAGAGGAAAGAGACTTTGATTTGACAGAGCATGATGAGCCAAAGCAACATCTTATTCATCATGGTATGGAGACAATTGACTTATAGGCTCAGGATGAAGCAACAATAAAGGACATCATCATACAGGAAAATGAGGCTCAAGTCCAAGCATTGATGGACAACTTGGAGACAGCCAAGTATGTCATCATATATCTGGAACAAGATAACAAGTAGCTAAGTGATTAGCAGGTCCTCATGGAGCTAGAACTTCTCAAGATAAAAAGACAAGGTGACAAGGGTAAGTCAACAATGCAAGAGGAAGAGGCACCAGTCACTTTAACTCCAATTGAGAAGGAAATTAAGGGTGATAGAGAGATTTGGCTTGAAAGAGTCAATTTTCACGTAGAAAAGCTGTTGCAAAAGGCCAATAGGGACAACCAGAACATCAGGCACATGGCACCACTATAGGACCCAAAACATCCAAATCCCGTCAGTACATGTTCAAATAGAAACTTCACGACAGTCGCTCCTATGCAATTCTTCACCAGCTGTGCTTCTACCGAACGAGTTAGATACTCCATCACAGTGATAGTATTCCTTCTGCTTGTCTTTCCTTGAGGTTTGATGGGTCCTAAAAAATCTATTTCCAATTTTCCAAAGGTTGCAACGCCATTTGTGGATTCAAAGGCATTTCATCCCTCCACAATGGCCTGCCTGTTCTTTGACATACGTCTCATGCTTTACAATATGCATTTGAATCCTAATGAAGTGTTGGCCACCACAACCTTGCATGTAGAATCTTCCGTGTAGTTTCTCTTCTCGCATAATTCCCTCCTGAATGCCCCCATGAGCATTTGCGAGGATGCTGCTTCACTCAGACTCAAGTACATACCTTCACAGTATTTCATCATTCCCCATCTTGTATAGATGCCCTGCAATGACAGAAAAATCTTCCGCACGCACCACTAATTCCTTCTTTTGCTAGACAGAGTATCCTTCCAGCATAGTTCTAGTTGTTAGAAAGTGTATTATATCTTCAAAATGTCCATCCGCTACATGCACAACAAAATGTTTCACGTCAGGTAATCCTTCCTCCAAAATAGTAGTTTCCTCCCCTATGTCGATGCTCGACAGGTGATCTGGTCCCACGTTCAATCGTCTAGGCTTTAAAATAACTTCAAAATTGTATTCTTGGAATAATAAAAGCCATTTGTAGACGTGCCCCCCCAACATAGGCTTATTGACTAGGTACTTTAGTGCAGAATGATTTGTATACATCTTAAAGTGGCCTCCTAGCAAGTAGTGTCAGTATTTCTAGAGCACATATACAATAGCTATCCCTTCACGCTCAGTGGTGGAATAGTTCTTCTTTGCTTTGGATAATCGGCGACTTGCAAACATGATAGGGTGATCCAAGCCTTCTCCACCATCTTGTGTTAGTACTACTCCCAACGCTATACATGACAGATCAACATGTACATGAAACTCCTTCTTCCAGTTCGGGAAGACAAGAATCGACACAGTAACCATATTTTGTTTCAATGTATCCAAGATTTTCTTATAGTGATCATTCCAGTAGAACATGACATCCTTCTTCAACAATTTTTCCATTGGCGTAGTGATATGGGCATAGCCTTTGATAAACTTTTTGTAATATCCTATATTTCCAAGAGTAGCACACAACTATTTCACACTTCTTGGCGCTTCCAAGTTCAGAATCACCATGATCTTCGTGGGGTCTACCATCAGCCCTTGTCTACAAACCACGTGCCCCAATAGGTTCCCAAAAAGAATGAGAAACAAACACTTCTTGAGGTTGAGTGTGATTTGGTATCTTTGATAGGTATCTAGCATCAAGCGCAAGCTCGCTACATGGTGCTTAACCAGCCCAAATACAGTCCAGTCATCAAAATAGACCTCCAAGAACTTATGAATATATTCCTTAAATTCTGAAACAACCACGCATGCAAAGATGGATGGAGCATTCTTCAATCCAAACAACATGAAAATATATTGAAAGCAACCCCACTCAATCATGAAGGTTGTCTTGCTCCTGTTTTCCAGCACGATTTTGATCTGGTGGTACCTGGAGAATCCACCAGTGAAAGAATATGCACTTCGTACACGAATGGAGTTGGGAATGGATCATGCACACAAGCATCATTCAATTTTCTGAGATCCACATATATTATTATCTCATCCTTCTACTTCTTCTCTTGCACTACCATTGGGCTTACCCAATCGGATTCTTCCACAGGCTCAATGATGCCTCCTGTGAGAATTTTGTCTAGTTCTATGCATACCTTCTCCTTCTACTTCAGGTTTAAGCGGTACAACCTCTGCTTAAATGGCTTCGCATAAGGTTTTAACGTGATTTTCATTACTCCTAGATCTCCAATTATTCCTTTCATTACTCAACGAACTTATCCACTGTCACGTCATCCCAATAGTCTCTGATCTTTGCAAATTTAGGTTTTGCCTTCGTACCAATGCTCACTTGTCTAGTCCTCATCGACGTGGTTATATCAGGATTCTCAATCTATGGTCCTTGAACCTCATAGTGGCCTTCCATCTCTGGAATGTTAATTTTCCACAGATCTTCATCCGCTTCTTCAGTAATTACAATATAACATTCCAGTGCACAGCTCAACTGAGTAGCCCATTTAGGCTGCATCATGTTTAAAGGATCCTGAGGTATCTTAAAGATGGTTGCTTTCACCTCTTGTAGCGCTTCATCAATACTGTCAAATTTGTCCTCAAAACTGAAGGTCATCATGAATCCTTCGCATAGGATATCCCATTCACCTATCCCATTACAGAGCTCTGTTTCTATATACCAGTTCATTGGTATAACATCTAGGGTATGATAGAATAGGTGCACCCACTCAGGTTGTGGCTTTTCTCCATAGGCCTACGTCCACTTGGCCAAATGCATGCGTGGTTCATTTTGTCCATCATGCTTTTCTATCATTCACATCTTAGGCTTCCCAAAGTGTGCTCTCATCATTCTCCTACATTTGCGCTAACCATCAAAAATCCCCTTGTGCGTACCCCACCATCTTACTTGTGTAGCGCGCAACACCCCGTCCAAGGCCTAGAAGCATTGTTTTTCCAGCACCTCCTTTCAAATGCATCCAAGAAGATATCTACCTCATTTAGACGATCATAGGTAGGCAGATCTCTTACTTTTGTCGACATGCAGTGCAGCAACCTGGTCATCATATTATAGTTCAGCGTAGTTACCTTATGTAACCAATCTGCCATCGTTCTATTTCTTCGTCAAAATCCGAAGTGCAGGAGCTTTCGCACTCCCATGTAATCCACCCATCTGCGGTTGGCTTCACCCAGTCTTGGTATCGTGCTGTTATCTTATAGATACAGTCTAGATCGTCATTACTTTCGTAGTCAAATTCCGGTTTTGTGTAGCGCCATCCTTCAGTGTTATCTAGGGGTATTATTATGTGTAGTGATTTCTTCTCAAAGATCATTTTCTACTTCTTTAGATTGATTGCCCCATTCATATCAATAGCCCAATCAATTCCCAAGAGCACGGGGTAGGTATTGTTGTCATCAAAAATCTCTATTACTTCAAAATCTGCCAGCGTGCTCACTCCCTCAATATCCATGGTAATTCCCTGCAATCGGCCCATGGGTATTATTTTCTATTGATTTTCCATTCTTAGCTGAATAGGAGACCATTGTAGCATAGGTCTCCCCATTCACTCCCATGTCTATTTCAGTATAAAATTTGCATCTGATCCAAACTCCAAAATGACTTGATCCATCTCGTATTCTTCGATCTGTGCGGTTAGTCTCATTTCTCGACTTGTCCTTGTCTTATGCTTTTCAATCTTGCGGACTATGCGTAGTTCACCTGGTGTGATCCCAGTACACCTATTGATAAGTTCATGTAACCCTTTCACACCCTTAATGTGACGCGGTAACTTCATACAGGTTTCCAAGAAAGTTGTGAGCATGGAGGGGTCCATCTCCAGCTTTGGTTTATCTTTGCTTCTTGAAATAGAGGCCTCAATGAAGCTCTTCTTAGGGTCCATGAAGATTTCCTAAGCATGCTCCAAATCAAACTCAGCTTCTTTTGCCGGGGCTTTGTGAACCCAAGTACTTTCTTCTGGCTGTTTTCCTTTGTCATCTCCCATGGTGATTCCACTTTGAAGCACAATGTTTACATTCAGATCTTCCTTGCGCGACTCAAACCTCATCATCTATAAGTTTGAGACGGGGGAGGCTTTAGCGCCCGTTTGTCGCATATCCTAGCTATTAGTGTAGGACAATTTTTCGTCTCATGATCAAACAATGTGCAATACTTGCATGACAGGCACGTTGGATTAGTGAAATCGAGGGCATAATGTCCTGGTTCTTCACAATTATAGAAAATCAAGTATTCACAACCTCTACCAAGTCCTCCTCTGCATCGACCTTGTCCGCGCCCCTGAAATCCTGTCCGCGCCATTCTTGTATTCTGGTCAAAGGGCCATGTTTTGGCTTGAACTTTGTAGGTGGGAGTTCTATCCATCATCAATTCATAGCTTCTGAAAGTATGCTCATCATGTCCCACAGACCTATAAAAGTTGCAGAACAATTGTTGCGAAGTTTGTGTATACTTCTATAACAAGTGGCAATTATCTATGGCATGTTTTCCTGCTATTCGATAGATAGTGCACCACAAAGCAGGCACCACACTAGGTCTTGCTTCAACTTCTGGCCTTAAAGGCATCGGTCCTCCTCCTACAAGGTAATTTTTAAATACTGGGCAGTGGTCTTTTTCATGACCTTGACTCTTGCATTTCACGCACCACACTTCTTCACACACTTCTTATCAAACCGTCCTATCCTGTTTCAGAATTTTCATCTCAAGGCACAGATTCTTTAGCTGCGCATGGATCTGTTGAACCCCTAGGTTAGGATGTTGCATCTAGGTCTCATGTAGCCTCATAGAAATCTCCAAGGCCTATGCCTTAGTTGTTATCTTTTGCTGTGATAACGCACTCCTTAAATGTGGTAGTAGCGAAGCTACAAACCACTCACGATGTTGTCCATCTGTCAGATTCATATTGGCTTCATGAATCGTACATTTCAGCCTCTCATTTAGATCCTAAGGAGTCTCACCTGGTAGCATCGCGATCTTTTCGAATCCCACAATCGACTGTGCTTCCGATTTAGGCCTACTAAACTCTCTATTTAGCATTGTTTGGATATCTGCGACTCTCACATTTGGGTTATCATTGGAGTACTTAATATACCAGGTTAGCGTGTGATGCTACAGGGTGCTAACCAGTGTTTCTTTCTTTATATGGACATCTATAACACCTTGCACTCCCCATACAACCCTTACAACGAACCAAAATTGGTTCGGATCCGCATTTCCCAAACCTTTAAACATGGGAAATGTCACTGTGTTTTCCATACTAAATTGCGGTGGTGGTGGAGTTGGTACGGGTGGAGATGGAGGTGATGGTAGTGAAGTTAGTGGTGGTGTGGGTGGGGTTGTTATTTGTAAGATTCTTTGTCTTGCCAGATGAATAACACTTCGTGGAGAGACCTTCGCGAACTCTTCCTCGTCCCCTCGAAGGTGAAATCAAGGGGCTATTTTCTGGATCCTTATTTCCTTCATTCCTATAAAACTTTCTGATTTGCATAGATCTAAACATCAATGTAACCACATAACTCACTTTTTTCACAACAAGATTTTAATCTAAGTATTCAAAGATTTTACGTACTTACCTCACGGTCCTTTGAGAAAGCGTCGTTCTACCTCGTTGTAGCTAACTAAGGTGTCAACCACGAACTCAGTAAAAAATCCTCCTATAATCTGATCAAGCCAATAATCGATGGCACACACGATCTTATCCTCTGATGCTTCCTACCTTCGCACCAGCTCTGGGGTCCACACAATAGGACCATCAAGTTTCCACCTTCCTTGGCTATCTGCTAGCTCTGTGATCCACTCGTATAGCCTAGTAGGGAAGGATGTGAAAAATATTTTGTAGATTTTCGTATACAGGTAACTATCTAGCCACTCTTCTTTTGGAAGTTGCGGGTTTATGTTTTCTTGTGTCGCGAATTCGCAAATCCTTCTGTTCGACTAACCTTTGATTTCTTTCTTAGTTGGTTTCCAATGATACGACATCACACATCTCTATGTAGATTCTAGTCCCGGCAATGGAACCATTTGTTGGCTTATGGGGGCCTGACCTAGGTTCAACGTTAGTTAGCCAAATAAATCCCTACAATACTGGACCTTTCGGCATCAACCCGTGGAGCGCAGACTGATGTCTCACCCAAAGTAGTATGGGGGGATGCTGGAACCAAGTTTTTCTGCACCCTTGAGATGGTTGTGATGTTGGTTTATTACAACTATACCTACATTCACGTAGATTTCTTTGCACTCTGTTCCACCCTTCAGTACCTTCACGATCTGTTACAATCAGCTTCCGCACAACCCTAACCAAGGGCTAAAGTCCTTTCCCACTACTAAGGTAGCAAACTGCGATATCTCTTAAACTACGCTAAGTATATTACTTATCTCATTAACATATCATAGTTACCTTCACAAAAATAGATTTTCTTACTAGCATTCACTTAACCAATACAGTTATACACATTTGCGCATCATATAAGCATTAGAAGAGAAATTCCTACCCAATATAATAGATGCATTAATAGGAAATAAATACATAGGAATGATAGGAAACTTCTCTTTATTAATTATTCCAAATGATTACAGACTTGACTCACCCTGTGCACTCAGTTGCAGGGATTCGTGCACTCAGCTGCGAACTACTAGGCCTCTGTGCACTCAATTGCATAGCCTCTTCCTATGCTACAACTCAAAACTTAAACTTACACTTCAGAGCTATCTCACATACATCTTCATTCCTTCAACATTGTGTTGTTTTTAGATCTTCACTCTATTTATACAATCCCATGGGCCGCAGACCATGAGTAGATCTTCTACAACTGACATTACATTAACAAAATAAGGGCGAACAATCATATGACTCTTTAACAACTACGTGCTGCACACCCACAAAATGTGGAGTCTTTGTTAGGCCCCTATACTACTAGTGTAACCCCTTATTGTTATTAGTACAACCCCCTTATTATATTGATGTACCCATGTAGTGCCCATATTGTTACTATCATGCCCCATAGAAGCCCATTATTGTTATTATTGTGCCCTTACATTGTTATTGTTATGTCAGCTTTGATTATATTATGACCCCTTAGACTCCTATACATAGAAAGGATGTCTTTTCATTTGTATCATCCAAGAATTGTTCATTTGTGTAATGTAAAGGAGGTTTCCCCCTTGAAGAGGCTTATTTCTAAGGCATTCATCTATCTTTTCTATCTTTTTGTGAGCTGATTTCATAACATTTGGTGTCAGAGCTTTGGATTCTAGGGTTTTGCTGCTTCTAATAGGTCATCGTGGCATTTTCATTATAACTTTTTTCTGCGACGTTTAATAAGTGAAAAAGGAAACCCATTTGAGATGAAAGTGCACTAAAACTTGGGTCCCAATTTCAGAGCTTTTCATGCAATATTTGCAGAGATATGATTTTAGGAAGTTGGTCTTTTTGCAGACTCCTGAATTACATTCCAAATAGGTGACCTGGAGAAAATCGTCATAACTTTCTCTCTGAGCATCGGATTGAAATTTCGTAAGAAGGTACAAAAAGAGGATGGAGTGTAGTTTATTTTGTATATTTTCAAAGCCAAAGGTCGAAACAGTGACACGTGTCATGTCAATTCGCTCTACTGAACTAGTCTATAATCAGGTCACTATGGGAGATTTTGCATAACTCTTCCTTGGAGAATGCAATTTAGATCAGACTGGTGGCATTGGAAAGAGGACATAGAGGGCTACTGCAGGTCGTAATTCCAGAACTTAAATATCCAAAAGTAAATAGTTACAATCATTTCCATATCGAGCTCGTAAAATCAAGAAAAAGCAAGATGAAGAAGTTTGATGGCAAGGATCTGGTAAATTGGATACTTCAGATGGAGAAATACTTTGATCTAAATGGTGTACCATTGTTACAAAAGGTATGTATTGCATCTTCATATTTAGAACTGGATCAATTTTTATGCTATAAAGGGCTTTGTTCTCGTAAACAACTTGTTATGTGGTCAATTTTCATGGAGGAAATGATAGCACATTATGAGGAT
>APFE030506521.1:61334-82843 GCA_000404065.3 Pinus taeda
AACTTTGGCATACGATCTCCGTTTGACGCGCATGATAGCTCGTTAGAAAGATCTATCCGAGAACTACCACTTTGGGACATTGGTCCATGGACCCATGTTGCCCCCAGATTTCCCAAAAAACGTCGTTTAGGGCCTCAAAACGGCTCCGGAAATTCAGGACCCAAAAAAACTGCTAAAAATAGTAAATTGTGCTACAATTACAGAAACTGAAAAGACTGAAAGAGACAGTTGTGGGGGTCCAAATGGGATAGGTGGGTGGCCACCAACATCCACCTGGATCAAGCCTTGAAGGCAACTACTCTCCTGTCTAATGGACCTCCTTTCCTCATTTCATAAGCAGTTAGAATTCCGTGTAGCTGTGACATTTTAAGGTTTTGTAGATTCTCCTTTTCTTCTATAGCAGAAACTTTAGATTCAAATCTAGAGGACAAAGATCTTAGCAATTTTTCAACCACAACAGCCTCTTTTATTTCTTCACCCAAATTTTTCATACAATTAACAATCTCATCTACATGAAGAAATTAATTAGCCACACTTTCATCATTATACATCTTGAGATTTTCATACTGAATCTCGAGAGTTTGAAGTTTTGCTCATTTTACCTGATCATCTCCCTCATAGCTCATAACAATCTTGTCCCATATTTCTTTTGCGGATTTAAACTGCATAACCTTGACAAATTCTGATTGAGATAGACATCCTAATAGAGTATTGACTACCTTTGCATTTGTTTCATATTTCTTCTTCTCAGCCGGATCTGTAGGAGTTGCTGATGGAAAAGTATACCCTGTATCTATGATATCCCAGACTTCTGTACCAATAGATTGAAGATAGGCAGTAACTCTCACCTTCCAATATACGAAGTTTGTCCCATCAAAAATCAGTGGCCTGATTGATGCTTCCCTCTCGTAGTTTCTCATGATGAAAGATCTTCCTTCAAGCGATCAAACTTCTTCTGAAGGACCCGCTCTGATACCAATTGTTGGAAATAATACTGAGAGGGGGGGTGAATCAGTATTATCAAGTCAAATATTCCTTTTCAAAAACAATTGATATACGCTACTTTAGTTAGTTGAACCCGCATATATACGCAACTTTGCAGAAGGAAAACTGTGTATACAAAGCAAAATTTTAATTTACTTTATCTTTCTAATGATGACTGTTAATCTGTGTTGCAGAATAAAATAACCAGTAAAATAGAACAAAAAGATAATCACGCATAAGAACACAAGATATAAGGTGGAAACCTAATGTGGGTGAAAACCACCTGCTGCAATTCGTCTCTATCTTCTTTTTAAATTAGAAACTTATTTTACAATGTACTGGTGCAGTCCTTTACCAGTATGCAGGCTGCAAGCTGCTGAGAGCTACAACCCTCTCTCTTTCTCCAGCTTCTCCTGGAAGGGAGCTACCACCCCCGTTAGCTCTTGCACTAGCCAAGATACTAGTACGTAGGTGCTGGCCTATAGAAGGCTACAACCTTCTCTTTCTTCCAGGGACCATGTTTCATAAATTTTCAGACTGGATCCATAAACATCAATCAATCATCAAGAATCAACCAATCTCCTTTCCACCAATTAGATCTGAATCAAGTAGATACTTCTCTGACAGCTGTACCTAAAACACATTACCAGAAACCACACACCAAACACTGAACCCAGAACACAGCAGCAATAAACAGAAGCAGCTAGATCACAACTTAAAGTATATAGGCTATTTCAATAACATGCAACATGCATGCATACGCTTATGTGTTTGGAACAACCTGCATATACGTTGTTTTCATTCACTGAACCAGCGTGTATACGCGGCTTCGCTTCACTGAACCTGCGTACAGATCTATCAAGGATAATTCACTCTTCCAGATATTCAAAAACACTAATTAACCCAGATTATCAGTGTTATAGATCAATCAAGCACCACATATAACAGACCAAAATAATATAAAATACTATCATTCAAGCTTAAAGATTATGACCCATCAATATAACTTATCCTTCTTCTTTGCGCTAAGATTCCTCTTTTATTCAGATCCAGATCTGCACCATAACCCAATTACCAGCATTCAGATCTACCACTTTTTCAGATATTCAATGATAATTCAGATGATCCTTTGCCACATGATCTCCTTCCTCTTTTATAGTCTTAGGCCTTCCACAATACCATGGTCCAAAACCATAACATTTCAATACCATGAACCAAAAAGTAGGGATCAACACATCTGACGAGACACCATGGTCGAAAAAAATAGGTTCAAATCCCAAGAACTAACCACCATGGACCAAAAGTAAGTTCCCCAACATATACACACTTTTGTAATGTATAACCCGCGTGTGTACGTGTCTTCGTCTAGATGAACCTGCGTATATGACTTTTTCTTCTTTCTGGGTGCCTGAACTGAGATCTGTGACCAAGTTGAGTTGCCATCAAGGACAACACCAGAGCCATAGCATCAAACCTATGCCATAATGCCAACAGTTGAAATCTGTCTTTAATGCTTGAAGCTATGTTTTTCACTGCACGATGGCCTGTTGAACCTCCTCGACCAATTTCTCAGTAGTTCGTCCTTCGACTGCTAAGAAAATGATTGTTTGTGTCTATTGCATTCCTTTCAGTTTACTCTCTACAACTTGAGAGAGTTGACTAGATTCATCAGCCCAAGGCTACATTCTCGCTGAAATGAATGATGCTTTGCATCACAACTTGTCTATCTAAGTCTGAATAGCCTTTTCTTCCTGGAGTCTAGAGAATCGTTGCACAGGTGCTAAGGTCCACACTGTATCCCTAATTTCATCGAACTGTAGTTTTTTTTCCTTGATGTCAACTTCAATATTTTGTATATGTGGGCCCTCCTACAGCGAGGCCCACATCTCCCTGGTGTTCTCTAAAATCTAGTTGCAGTCCTCAACTACAACTTCTAGTACATCCATGTCTGCCTTAACAGCACCCTCGCATTGCATTCAAACTTCTCGAGTTGTTTTTGGTTGTCGCTTCATCTGCAACTCAATGACCTACATCTTCATCTCAAACCTTACTCATTCAACCTCCACTTTGGACTCCTTCACTACAACTGCCAGCTTGTGGAGTTTCTCTTCAAAAGCTTCTTTAGTCTGTATGAGGAGCTCTGGCAACTCAATGCAAGTCTGAGTAATGGTGTCCTCCAAGTTTCTTTACTGATGTTGATTTTGTTGGTTCTACCATTGTTTATATGACTGTTGCAACTATGGGCTTCAACCTTAGCGATCTGGGAGTTGTAGTGCATGTAGGAGGAGTAGAAGTCATGATGTTTGTTAGTCCTCATTCTGAAAATTCCCAGTAGGCATCCTACCAATCCTCACTAGACCTGCAACACTTCTCTTAGCTTAGACTTAGGTGCAAAAGCTCATAAGATTTCTTCAAGAGGAAAAGTGTCTAAATGTAGAGCAGGATGTGGTATTTATAGCTAAATTCAAATTCGAATTCCTTTAATGCCTTCAGATCCTCCTCATAAATGTGAAATTGGTAGCATATTTCCATAGATATGCTACTTAAATCCACTCACCCGGCTCCCTTTAACGGAAAAATTGCAGTCAAATCAACTGTAACTCTTCCAAAGGTTAAATTTTCAGTAGGCTACACTAGACCATCCCTTATGGCACAACTATATTGTCACAACTTTCTCCACCTGCATCATATCCCTAAACATCGTGCAACCCTCCTTCTTCGACTGAACCTTTCCTCGGTAGAGTAGTTTATAGTAATGCACTTCCTTCCAACTGCCTGAAGAACTAAGACTTTCCTGTTGTCATATAGTCATTTAATCCTTGTAGGGGTGGGGTCATCTCGGCATACCTTCAATCTTCTCCCATTAATTATCCCAGGAAAAAACTCCCCATTCAGGTTTGCGAGTTGAAATGCACCACCATCTGAAATATCCTTGATAACATAGGGTCCTAGCCAATGCATTTGAAACTTCGAAAGAAATTTTGTGAACTTGTTGTCATACATTAGGACCAAATCTCCATTCTTAAAAGTGTGTTGCTTGATGTGGTGATCATGCCATGCCTTTTCCCTAGCTTTCTACACCTATTGATGAAAACCAGCCAAAATCGGTCCTCCTCCAACACAAGAAGTTGCACTAAGCATTCCTCGATGAAGTAGCAATCTGCCATCTCAGTTATTGGTACGATCCTTAGGTTGGGAAATATATACTCCATTGGCATTACTACTTCTTATCCATATATCAGTCTAAACGGTTTTTTCCCAATCAATTTCTTACAAGTCATCCTATATGCCTATAAAACCGTTGGTTTCCGCACATCCCAGTCATTTCTATTAACATTGTAGATCTTCGTTAAGGGATTCTCCAATATTTTGTTAAAAGCTTTAACATTTCCATTCGCATGCAGATGATATGGTGTACTCTTCTTATGGTGCACTTGGAACTCTTCTGTCAACACCTAAATTGTTTTTTTCGTGCTGCAATCTTTAATGAGATGTGCTTTGACCCATTTGGTCATATTATTTGTCGCAGTGATAATATAACGTGCAGTCGTCTTCTTCCCTAGTGGATTAATTGGTCCAACAAAGTCAATTTCCCATTTATAAAATGCTTACAACGTGACTTGTAGATTTAAGGGAAATTCATCCCTTCGCAATGGTCTTCCAATTCTCTAGCACACATCACATGCACTGCAGTACTCCTTAGAATATTTATGTGTCGTAGGCCATGATAATCTTGCTTGTAGAATATTCTACATAGTTTCCTTACGTGCATAGTGTCCTCTTGCAACACCACTATGTGATTTAGCCAGAATATTGTGTCGTTCATACTTAGATACATATCGAGACAAAACTTCATCCGGTCCCATCTTATATAAGTATTCTACAATCTCTGAAAAATATGCAATTGTGACTACTAGTTCGTTATTTTGCACATTGTGTATCCTTTAGGAGCTACGCCAGTAGACAAAAAATAAATAATGTCCACAAAATGTTCATCAACAACTTTGACAGTGAAGATCTGGTGTAAAGTAACCCTTCATCAATATTAGAAGGTTATTCACCATTATCGATCCTAGAGAGTTGATCAGGTCTAGCATTGAACCTCCCTGGATTAACTATCATTTCAAAATCATACTCCTAGAAGAGAAAGAACCATATATAGATCCCCAACCTCCCCAACACAGGCTTATTGACTAGGTATTTCAATGAAAAATGATCCGTGTACATTTTAAAGTGTGCACTTAGCAGATAATGCCTAAACTTTTGTAGTACATATACCATGGCCAATCCTTCTCATTCAGTGGTCAACTATTTCTCTCTGCCTTAGATAGTTTCATACTTGCAAAGACAATCGGATGGTCAATATCTCCTTCACTAGGTTGAGTTAAAACAACTCCCAACGCTATATAAGATGCATCAACATTCACATGAAAAATTCTTTGTTCCAATCTGGGAATACTAGGATTGGCTCAGTAACCATCTTCTCCTTAAGAACATCTAAGCTCTTTTGATAGTTGTCATCCTAGAAAAACATAGCATCCTTCTTCAACAACCTCTCCATTGGCGCAGTGATCTGCACATACACCTTTATAAACTTCCTGTAATACCCTGTATGACCCAAAGTTGTGCATAGTTGCTTTACATTCTTGGGTGGATCAAAATTGATATTTACAAATATCTTGACAGGGTCTATAATCATTCCTTTCTTACATACGACATGTCCAACCAATATTTCATAAGGTACAAATAAAAAACATTTCTACAAATTCAAGGAAATCTGATACTTCCATCATGTATCCAACATTAGGCACAGACTAGAAACATGTTTCTTAACTAGCCCAAATACTGTCAAATCATCGAAGTAGACCTCTAGAAATTTGTAAATAAATTCCTTGAATGTTGCGACTACCACGCTTGAAAATATTGCAAGAGAATTTTTAGTCTGAAAGGCATAAATGTATATTGAAATGAACCCCACTGTGTAGCAAAGGTAGTCTTGCGTCTATCCTCTAGCGCAATATTAATTTGGTGATATCCCGAAAATCCATATATGAACGAATAAGACTCCTATCCCCCAACGTTTTCTAGAAATTCATCTACAAAAGGCGTAGGAAAGGGGTCATGCACGCATGCATAATTTAACTTCCATAGATCTATGCAGATCCTTATATCACCCTTTCTTTTCTTTTCTTGGACCACCATCGGACTGACACATTTTGACTCTTCTACTAGCTCAATTATACTTTCCATGAGCATCTTATCTAGCTCTTCTCTTACATTTTCCTTGTACTTTGGGTTTAGTCGATATGGGTGCTTCTTAACTGACTTCACATCTATATTTAAATTGGTCTTCATCATACCCAAATCACCTACTATACCCTTCAATTCAGAGAACTTTGTCAGAAACAAATCTTGATATTCATGCAATAATTCAACAGCCTTGCCTATCGTGTCTTCATCCCAATATTCACCGATATGTGCAAAATTTGGTTCTACTTCTGAGCTAATATTTACTTGTTTTTCTTTACCAGTTGTGATATATCAAGGATCTCTACGTCAGGTCCTGCAACTTCCTGCAGTCCATTTGATTTAGGAATATTGATATTTTCCGGATCCTCATCGCCTTCTTCCATAGTAAAATTGTATCATTACAAAGCATGTTGTAGCTACGCACTCCAGTAGGGTTTCATCCAAGTGATAGGTTATATTAGTATTCGGAAGATTGTTGCCTTAATCTCTTGAAGTGTCCCATCAATGCATTCGAACCTGTCTTCAAAGTTGAATGTCAGCAAGAAAATCTCCTTCATTTCATCCCAATCAGTAGTCCTGTGTCGCATCTCCGTATCCAAATATGAGTTCATTGGTATAATGTCTAAGGTATGAATAAAGATATGTACCCACTCTAGTTGAGGTACCTCACACCAAGCTTTAGCCCATTGAGTTATATGTTCGTGCAGGTCATCCTTACCTATATTATTTTCACTGAGACGTGTTTTTGCAGTGACAAATATTAATCCCATCAATCTATGATATTCATTCCAATCAATAATAACTTCCTTGTGGGTTCCCCTCCATCTTGTAGGTGTAGCTCTTAAAGACAAATCTAGAGCCTGGAACCAATGCACCTCTGGTACGTCTCTTTCAAAATGGTAAAGAAAAATATTGACATCATCCAGCCCATCATAATAAGGAAATTTACATACCTTAGTTGATATACAATCCAGAGAATTTGTAAGACTATTGCATTGTAGTGTAGAGACCTCATGTAACTGATTCTGCCAGTTTTCTAATTCTTCACCTAAATCTGATTAGCATGATCTATCCTTCTCCCAATTGATCTGTCCATCTGTAGTAGGTTTAATACAATATTTGTCTGATGCAGTGAGCTTATATATGTGGTCAATGACTTTGTCATCATAGTCATCACATATTGGCTTTGTGTATCACGCACCTTTAGCTAGATCCAATGGAACAACCACTCTAAGGCCGTTCTTTTCAAACACCATGCTTCACATCTTCAAATTAATAATAGAATTCATGTCGAAAGACCAGTCAATCCTGAGCCATGCTTGATATGGATTACTACCATCTACTATTTCAATAACTTCAAAATATGTGAGCACATTGGCTCCCTTAATATCTAAAACCACTCCATGCAGGTGACCCATCAAAATTATCTTTTGTTGGTTTTCCATGTGTAGCTATATTGGAAACCACTACAGATTAGGTTTCCCCATACATTCCCAAGTCATTTTTGGCAATAAATTAGCATTAGATCCTAAGTTTAAAACTACCTGGTCCATGTCAAAATCACAAATTCGTGTTGTCAACCACATCTCCCTACTAGTCCTCCTTTTACTTCGGTTCACATTATTCACTGCGCACTATTCTGGTAATAACTTGTCCTTGCTAGCATAGTTATCTATCAGTTCTTTTAGTCCTTCAAATGTCTTCTAATCCCTTAAAAACTTCATGCATGTCTACAGAAATGACTTCAACACCATGGGATCAAAGTCCTCTGTCGCAGTAATTTTTTCAGATTTCTCTTATTGTGGGACTATTTGTTTCTGACTTTTAGATGTAGGAACAACTGAATTCATAAAAAAATTTGTTTCCTACATAAACTTCTCCTTTTATTTTTTTAAGTTAAATCCAACATTCTTCTCACTATCCCTACGAACCCATATATCTGTGATCTGCAAATGAGATCTTAAATCAATATTAAGGTATTACAGACTCGTGTAGGAATTCCTATATTAATTAGTGAAATGGATCGAAAATATTGTGAATAATATAGATAATGAGCAATTATAAAACATAACAGACACACACATCAACACAAAAAATAATCAAGGAGTTCACCAGAATTTCTAGCTACGTCTCATGGTCCAGCTTTCAATGTCGACCTCTATATTAAGTCTTTAAGAATAGATTATTACAAGGGTGATCTCAAAACAGAGTCTCAACCAATAGTGACATCAAAGAGGGATCTAGTCAAAAACCTCGAGTCTAAAAGAGTGCATATACTCTCCCCCTGTCCTGTTCCTCTATTCAATCTACCTCAATCTGAATTCATTCTCCCACTGTCTCCAACTGACCTCCTTTCTATGCTACCATTGAATGGCTTTTAAGCCGCTCGGCCCTCTTCATTAACCTTCCTTTTCAGGCTCTCTGCCTCTCGGCCTTTGTCCCTTCATCTCCCTACTGAGAATTTAAACAATCATTGTAAAAACACTTAAGGCACAGGGAAGCTGTTTACATACGGAAGGTTCTTTGAGCACAGGTGAAAATCCTCGATATAATGCATATTTGGTCTATATACGTTACTATCGGAATACAAATAAATACATAGAAATCTTGACAACAAAACAGATTATTGGAACTCAAAATATATAAAGCCACATCTATAAACCCTTTCGAGTCCAGCTTTATTGCATGTCGCATGTTGCATAGGCCCTGCTCCTTTGTATTGCTACAATGCGATATTGTGATTAACGATTGCATATCACAATGTCTCCAACCCCTGGTAAGTCCTTCATTTGGCCATGTTGCGATGCAAATCAATCTCTGTCGTTGGTATTCCGCCATTAGATCGATGGCTGATGTCTTCCTGATCAAACAAAACTTGCTTGGCAATCCTTTGCCATTTTTCCACGATCTTCCAATCCAACGACTGATAGCCATTTCGAGTGGCCTATGTGCATGGAGATTACTTGCATGAAAAAGTAGTTTTCTCTCTCTTGCGGTGTGCTACGTGTAAGCCAGTGTATGGAATCGAGCGGAGCCTCTCCAATACCGCTTACCGCCTGAAGCCCACCTGAAATACTGCTTACCACGGAACTTAATCCTTTGCTGCTTTATTTCATAACTCCTTCGGGTCCGTTGAAATCCCTCCGCCTGTGTTAAGTCCTCCCTTTAGTTTATTGCAATACGATATTGATCATTTATCCCCACCATTGATCTGCGTGCTCAATCCACGGTCCATGTTATATTGCTAACCACAATCGTAATTCCCTTACGAATAAGGCCTGAACACAATGCTTTCTTTCTCCCAATGCAATATCGCCAATTCAATCTGGACCATTGATCAGCCCAATCCTACGACTCCTGTGCTACACCATTTGAACCTCCGATTAGCTCTGTTTCTGCCAATTCTTAGTGTTTTTTCCATGCGATAGTGTTTTATGATATTTAAAGACTTAGAGGTTTAGAGGGTTTAAGATCCATTTTGGATGAAAAGCTTTCGGACCACCAAAAGTTGGTTTTTAGGCATCGATCAAGTGAGGATACAACTCCCTCACTTGTTTAACTTCTATCCATCATGCTCTGCTTGGATTTGAACCTTTGAGTCCCACTCTCAGGTACTCAACATCCCCTTGACGTGTAGTTCTTACCTTCCTCTCTAGAACTATGTCTTCTTGTAACTCATTGAGATATTTAGGAAATAACTCCTCAATAGAAGGCAACTAACTTTGTTCTTCAAGATCTTCAATCAATGAAGGTTCATACAATCTCAAGTTTTCTACATTAACGACTGAATAGATCTGCATATAAGTTGGAAAATCAAGGTGAAAAGCATTTTCATCAATTTTATCAAGTATCTTTGAAGGTCCATACCTTATTGGTTTTAGCTTCTTACCTTCACCCTGCATTCTGTCTTTGTTGATGTACAACCAAACTTGATCACCAACTTGGAAACTATGCTCAACTCGATGCTTGTCATGTCTTGCCTTGTACTTGGCTTGACTTATTTCCAACTATTCATGTACTACATGGTGAATTTCTTGGATTTTTTCATTGAACTTGGTTTCTTTGTCCACATCATTGTGTCCATCAAATGCTATGTCTTTACCAAAGATAAAATCCAAGGGAGACTTTGGTATAAAACCAAAACAAGTCTCAAAAGGAGATCTCTGAGTAGAAGAGTGCTTGGCACGATTGTAAGCATGTTGCACATAACACAAATGCTCATCCCAAATCTTAGGGTGCTTGCTGCAATAGCCTCTGAGCAACTTGATCACTATCCTGTTGACCATCTTTGTTTGACCATCTGTTTGTGGATGAAATGTTGTTCTCTTCTTCAACCTGGTGTCCATCAACTCCCATAAACTTGACCAAAACTTCCCAATAAATCAAGAATCTCAATCAAATATAATAGAAGTGGGTAAACCAAAATGAACCCATACATTCTGAAAGAACAACTTTGTTGTTTGTTTAGCTGTAACCTGCTTGTTACATGGTATCAAAATACACATTTCACTAAATCTATCCACAACAACATACAAATAATCATGACCTTTCCTAGATTTTGGCAATCCCCCAACAAAGTCCATGGAAATACTTTCCCAAGGAAGAGAAGGAATTGGAACTAGAGTGCACAAGCCTAATTTTCTATTACTAGGCTTGCTTGTAGCACACATAGTACACCCTTTGATATATCTAGAAACTATCTCATGCATTCTTGGCCAATAACAAAACCTTTGCAATTGTGCAACTTTTTTACTTACACCAAAATGACCTGATATGGGAGAAGTATGCGCTTCTTGGATTATGTTAACTCTTTCAGTTTCTGGAATGCATAACTTTCCCAAATGATATAAGAGTTGGTCCTTTACATAATAATCCAATTCTTCTACTTGCTTGTCATGACTTAAAGTTGCATATACATCTTTAAAATCTACATCTTGAGCATATTGTTCATTGTAACTTTCATGCATTACTGAGTTATGCTTAATTATAGTAGATGAATTTATTTTTTGTCTTGATAACATGTCTTCAACCTTATCATGTATGCCCTTCTTATATTTGATGAGAAGATGAAATTGTTGTAGAAAAACCATCCACCTATGTCTTGATTGCTGCAATTTAGTTTGTGAGTGCAAATATTGAAGTGGTTGATGATCTGTATGTATGATTGTTTCTTTACCCATTAGGTAATGTTTCCACTTTTTCACACTTTGTACTAATGCATACAATTATTTGTCATATGTGGGATAATTAACTACTGTAGAAGTAAATGTCTTAGAATTATAGCATATGGGTTTTCCGTGTTGCATCAACATTGTTCCCATTGTATAGTCACCGTGTTAAGTTATGGTATGTTCTATGCTTATAACAGTTTACTTATTTTCCTTATTATATTCCATAGATTAGCAATCACATGCACATAAAGTAAAGTGCATATAGAACATTAAACAATCGACAGAAAACAAGCCAAGACAAGAGACACAAGCTGTGGTGGCTAGCCAGGGACAAACCCCACAATGTGTGGGGAAACCCTTTGATCAAATATTCTTTTATCTTCAATAATTTAGTAGAGAGAAATAATACAATAAATCTGATTTATATCAACAGTAGCAAACCCTAGATCAACATCATCAGCATTAGCAGCTTCATCATCAAAACTAGGGTAGTCGATATCTCACAAACCAAATGTCGGATTGGCTTGATTCCACCACCAAAAGTTGCAGCCTTTAGAGGAGGTTCAGATGAACCTACAACACAGTTCAAATGAGGAGATATTTTGTTCCACGCAGGTCAAACTTCACTTTTGCAGTTGCAGCTTTAGTTTCAGTAGCTTCCTTCAAACTAGGGCAGTCGATATCTCGCAAACTGTCCATTGGATTGATTTGATTCCACCACCAAACGTTGTAGCCTTTAGAGGAGCTTCAGATGAACCTACAACACAGATCAAAAGAAGAGGTTTGATGGTCCACACTGGTAAAATTTTGGATATGCAGTTGCAGCTTCAGTTTCAGTAGCTTCTAGCTTCACATGTGTGAGAGAGAGACCCTTTTCTGCACAGTAGAGAAGACCCTTTTTTGTGCAGGAGAGAGAGAGAGATGTGATGAGATGAGTGAGTGCAAATGAGGAAAATTCCTCCTGTATTTATACACAACTGTTGATGTTTGAATAGATGCGACTGTTGCGCTTCTGAGCCTACATGAGTTGTAGGTCGGCTTGATAATAATTCCATAATAAAAATAAATTCATATCCATGAATACTTATCGGAATTTTATGGTCTTTAGATCAAGCCTTCACCTCTCGACGATAGGAATCTAATGAACATATTATCATCCATGAATAAGGTGACCCACATGAATTTTTGCCCTAGTTTCCAATTTTAACACACTGGCATGTGTCTCAATCTCAAATGGATGTTGAAGATCTGGTAGTGCTATTACTGGTGCTATATTGATTTTCTCTTTTAAGGTGTTGAAGGATTTCTACTATTTTCCTCCCAACTAAAACACTTGTTTCAATCCTGTCAAAGCATGTAATGAGAAAAGTTAGCAATAAACTTTCTCTAGTATTGTGCTGCCCCTAGGAAACTTCTAACCTCTGTAGCAGCTTTGGTTTTAGGCCAATTCACAATGACTTCAACCTTAGAGGGATCTATCTTCAATTCACCACCCCGTACAATATAACCCAAATAATTTAAAGATGTTATGCGAAATTCACATTTTGCAAGTTTTACATAGAGATTTTCTCTTTTTAAAACATCTGAAGTCTTCTTTACATGTTTTACATGGTCTTCCCATGTCTTACTAAAAACAAGAATGTCATCTAAATAAAAAATTAAAAAGTCATCAATAAATGGTCTGAGTACATCATTCATAACTCTCATAAATGTAGCAAGAGAATTAGTTAAGCCAAAAGGCATAACCAACCATTCATAAAGTCCTTTCTTTGTCTTGAAAGTAGTCTTCCATGCAGCTTGTTCTACAACTCTGACCTGATGATAACCACTTTGCTAGTCTAACTTAGAAAAGTAAACGACTTCTTTCAATTGATCTAATAGATCATCAATACGAGGAAGAGGATAACGATTCTTGATCATTATTTTATTTAGTGCTCTATAATCAATGCACCATTCTCCACGAACCCATCTTTCTTTCTCACCAGCATGATTGGAGATCCACATCGTGATGTGCTTGGTCATATAAACCCTTTATCGAGCAACTCCTATACTTGCTTCTTTTTCTTTTCATTCTCTAAAGCTGAAAAATCGTACATTCAATGTTAGTTAATGGAGCATTTGCTGCAAACAAATATCATGTACTATTTCTCGCTTGGGTGGTAGACATTTTGGTTCTTGAAATAGAACATCATACTCTAAAACAAACTTTAACTAAATCAACTTTCTGTTTAGAATCACAACCTTCAAATGCATTGGATTTTTCAAGATCCTTTACATTTACAACCATTAGTAAAAACTAATTACTTGAATTCACAATTCTTTTCATCTGCCCGAATTTATGAGAGAATAGTTACCCTTGAGTTATGAGCTCTTAAAATATATTCCATTCCATCTTTAGTGAGTTGATACTTATATTCAGCTCTATAGAAAATAGATTTCCTATCATACAAGTATGGGCTTCCCAAAACAATACCACATATATCCAATGGAACTATATTCTAACTCAACCTCATCTACAAATGTTGATCCAATAGCAAACCTAAGTTTACATTGTCTTGTTACTTGTAGCTTTGTTTTATCACACACCCAACCTAATGGATATGGCTTCTCATGAGGTTTTGTTTGTAATCCAAACTTCTTTACAATTGTTTCAGAAATCAAATTTACTTGTGATCCACTATCAAATAAAGTATCAATATTATTATGCTTGGAAATTACTCCAATACGAACAAGCTCATTTCTTTCCCTCTCATTACTTTCATTATCAACAAATTGTGTAGAATTACTTGTGGATGCTTCAGAATCCTTACCTTTAATACCTATGGCTGTAATTGTTGTTTCATCACCTGAATCTGATCCCAAGTTATGTTGAATAGCTGCATCATTATTTTTCTTCCTTTCACTGAACTTTATAGGTCTCTGTTCTGGATGCAAAATCCAATAGTGTGCCTCATTGTGTCCTTCTTTCTTGCAATGAGTGCATGAAGGTTTATCCTTCTGTACAGTTTTTTCTTTTCTCTCCTTCCATTTCAGTTTCTTCTTTTCCTTGTTCTTACTTACAAAATATTTAGATGATCCCCTAACCTCTGGGTCTACATTCTTACCTCTAGCTTCTAGATGTGTTGCTTGAACTGATACATCATCTAAGCTAGTGGGATTAAACATGAGAATAGTATGCTTTAAATAGCTATGAAGACCACCTATATACTTCAATAAAATCTCAGGTGAGTCTAATGATATACCTAAAGTTAAAGCTCTCTTTCTGAATTCCTGAGTATAACTCTGTACACTCTGACCCTTCAACTGCCGAAGAGTTTGCAACCTCATCATTGCATGTTGCATGTAAGCTAAAGGATAGAATTGACTTTTGATAGTAGAAACAAATTCATTCCAGGTAGAAATAATTTTACCATGTTTTTGCAGATCAACTTGTGTCTTTCCTTCCCACCATACTAGTGGAGTTCCTCCAAGTTGAAGGCTAGCCAGCTGAATCTTCGTCCTTTCTGAATCAACGTTTTGTACCTTGAAATATACATCAATTTGTCTTTCCTATTATCTAGCTTTTCTACATTGAGTTCTCCATCATAAATTGGCAAATCAAACTTCACATCTAATTTGATTAAGGAAGTTTTCTTCTTCTTCTTAGAAGAGCTAGAAGATGATGAGGATGATGAAGGTGATGGTGGAGGAGATGGTGGAGAAGGAATTTCTCCTTTTCCTTTGCCTTCTGGAGGGGAAACTAGAAAAGGTTGCTCTGCTCCTTTGTTTGGTTTAGGTGTTGAAGTGCTTCCACCTCAACCCTTCTTAAATTCCAGATACATCTCTTCCACCATGGCTTGCATGGCCATAAAACTGTCCATGAACTAAGATATGACCCCAGTGGAGCTTCTTCTGCCATTCTCCCCTGAGAATAGACTCTTCCAATCTCTGGATTAGTCTCAACAAGATCTCCTTCTCCTAGTTTGAGCTTTAATCTAGTTAGCATTCAAAATCCATCACAAGATTGTCTAACCTTAATAAAACCAAATGCTCTCATACCACTTGATTTGAAAATGAGACCTTAAATCAATATTAAGGTATTATAGACTCATGTGCAGGAATGCCTATATTACTTAGTGCAATGGATCAAAAAGATTGCGAATAATATAGACAATGAGCAGTTAGAAAACATAACAGACACACACATCAACACAACAAATAATCAAGGAGTTCACCAGACTTCTTGGCTATGTCTCCTAGTCTAGCTTTCAATGTCGACCTCTATATTAAGTCTTTAAGAACAAATTATTAGAAGGGTGAGATCAAAATAGAGTCTCAACCAACAGTGACATCAAAGAGGGATCTGCTCAAAAACCTCGAGTCTAAAAGAGTGCACAGACTCTCCCCCTATCCTGTTCCTCTATTCAATCTACCTCAATCTGACTTCTTTCTTTGACTGTCTCCAACTGACCTCCTTTCTGTGTTGCCATTCAATGGATTTTAAGCCTCTCGACCCTGTCTGTTAACCTTCCTTTTTGGGCTCTTTGCCTCCTGGCCTTTGTCCCTTCATCTCCCTGCTGAGCATTTAAAAAATCATTGTAAAAACGCTTAAGGCACAGGGAAGTTGTTTACAAACAAAAGGTTCTTTGGGCGTGGGTGATAATAATCGATATAATGCATATTTGGTCTGTATACGATATTATCAGAATAAAAAGAAATACATGGAAATTTCGACAACAAAACAGATTATCGAAACTCAAAATATATAAAGCCACATCTATAAACCCTTTCAGGTCCAGCTTTATCGCATGTTGCATGTTGCATAGGCCCTGCTCCTTTGTATTGCTGAGATACGATATTGCGATCGGTGATCGCATATCACAATGTCTCTAGCCCTTGGTAAGTCCTTCCTTTGGCCATGTTGTGATGTGAATCAATCTCCCTCGTTAGTATTCCACAATCAGATCGACAGCTCATGTCTTCTCGATCAAACAAAACTTTCTCGACAGTCCTTCATCGTTGATCTATGATCTTCCAATCCAAGGCTGATAGCCATTTCAAGTGGCCTACACGCATGGACATTACCCGATTGAAAAAATTTGTTTCTCTCTCATGTGGCATTCTACGTGTCAACTAGTGTATGGAATTGGGTGAAGCCTTTCCAATATCACTTATCGCTTGAAGCCCACCCGAATTACTGCTTACCATGGAACTCAATCCTTCACTATTTTATTTCATAACTCCTTCGGGTCCACTGAAAGCCCTCTGCCTATGTTAATTCCTCCCTTTAGCTTATTGCTATGTGATATTTATCATTTATCCCCACCATTGACCTATGCGCTCAATCCACGATCCATGTTATATCGCTAACCGCAATCGCAATTCCCTTACGGCTAAGGCTTGAACACAATGGTTGCTTTCTCTTGATGCGATATTTGTTGGCATTATGATACAGGTTTTGTCCTTGACGGCAACTCACTTAGATGAAATATCAAAGTACTGCAGGTTAACAATAAAGAATTACAATTCAAGATACACAAAATGAAGAAAGAAAGGTATACACAGGTTCACCTTGACTAAGCCGCGTATACATACAGGTTCATTGAACAAAAGGAGCGTATATGTACACACGCACTCTCACAGAAGCAAAAACGCATATATCTTGGGGAAACAAGTTTTTGGGTCTAAGGTATTTCTTTGGTCCAAGGTATCTGACCCAAGGTATTTGGTCCGTGGTATTCATCCTAAGTGGTTTTAGTCCATGGTATTGAGAAAGGTCTAAAAATATATAAGGAGGAGAAGATCATTAGGCCTACACAAGCATTTTGAATATTTGATGAAGTGTGAGATCCAGTATGCAGGGTATGGGTTTATGATGCTCTGCTTGATCTGAACCAAGGAGGAACCTTTGTAGTTGATGGAGGACAAGATCTAATGATGGATTGGGATCTTAAGGCTTGGAATGAATAATATTTATATGTTTGATCATGTTTATTATAGATCTGTATACTGATGCATGTGTTGTTCTGTAAATATTATGTTTTGGTTATACCTGAAGTCTGGAATAGCTGCAAAACTATGAATAAATATTTACAGATGTATACGCTGGTTGAATTTGGTAAAAGTGAGTATACATGCAGGTTCGACACATTGAAGTAGTGTATACCTTGTGAAGTATGATGGTTGAAGTTCCAATTGATTATTGTTGTTGATGCAAATTTCTTGGTTTTGCTTTATGATCTGGTGACTGCATTATAGTAACAGTGTTCAGATTGATAGTGATTTGCTTCAGTGATGATGTTTGATGGATCAGGATCATAATGACTTATCATTATGTGGTCTGATGGGCTAGATCTGATTGCTAACACATGTATTGTTATTTATATGTGATGATCTGGGTATGTCTGAAGTCGAGAAGTGCAACGAAGTTATAAGTATTTACAGATCTATACACTGGTTTGCTTTGATGAAGTTGCATATACACTCTGATGTATGGTTTTGAGGTTACAATAGGTTCTGAATGATGATGTAGTGTTCTGGGTACAAATCTTTGTATTGGTTATAGTGATATCTTTGTTCCAATTGATTTGTTGAAGTTGATTAAAGTATGAATGAATGTTTGATTTAGTTGTGTCAGAGATTCATGGATTGATTGATTCAGTTGTGGTTGATTCAAAAAGTGAGGATTAAGTTTCAGTGTTTAGTTGATGCAGATGTACTTGATGGTTGTATTACATTGGTGATTGATTTTGAGCTTCAATGTTGTTAATGGGTCCAGTATGAAAATTTATGAAACATGGTCCTTGGAGGAAGAAAGAAGGTTTTGGCCTTTTGTAGGTTGGCACCTATGTGCTAGTAAACATATTGGCTAGTACAAGAGCTAGGGGGTTGTAGCTCCCTTCCAATAGAAGCTGGAGAATGAGAGAAGGTAGTAACCTTCTGCAGGTAGAAGCCTGCGTACTAGTATGAGTCTGCACCAGTACAATGTTGTAAACATATTTTCTTATTATTAAAAGAAGACAGAGACAATGACAGCAGGTGGTTTTCACCCACATTGGGTTTCCAACTTAAATCTTGGTGTTCATGTGTGTTGCTTATGTGTGATGGTTCACTCTGTTATTAACTACATATGGTTACTGTTTAATGTTTAATAAAGTACTGATGCACAAATTAAAGATCAACATATGATGAATTAACTGAATCATTAGTTTGCTGGATATACACTTGTTTCCTTAAGCACAATTGGATGTACACACGGGTTACCCACATGGAAGTAGAATATACAAATTTAAGTATGAAAAGGAAAATATTATTGACTTGACTAATACTGATTCAGCTCCCCCCTCTCAGTATTATTTCCAACAATTGGTATCAGAGCAGGTCCTTTGGTAGAAGCTTGATTACTTGAAGGAGATCCATAGGACAATGGGAAAGAAGCTAAAGAAGAAAGAACTTCAGAAGAAGAAGACATCTCAAAGGAACTATGACAGTTGGAGAGTTGATTGGGGATTTTGTGGAGCAACTCTTCAGATTCAGAATCACCTCAGAATGAAGATGAACAAGAAAAAGAACTATCAGGTATGAATTTGTTATCCTATGGTGATACATTTCTCCATCCATTTGAAGATGATGAAAGTGATAGCGAAACAAATGAATTTTCTCTTATGGGTGAGGAAGAAAGATATTAAATAGAGGTAGAATTTAAAAGGATTATGGAAAAAATTAGAGATCAACAAGATCTATTGGACAAAAGGGAACGTGCCTTCAAAGAAGAAGCTACCAAACTAAAAGCTCAACTATAGGAAGGAAACAAAGTAAGAAAGCAATTCAAGGAAAAGGAAGATCAATGTCAAAAGTTGTAGGATGAAGTGACATCATTAAGAAATGAAGTAAATGAAAGGAGCATAACAATCAAGAAACTCAAAAATGGATCCTATTACTATGAAAGTCTTGAAGCTAAGATCCTCTTGCTAAAAGAAGATCTTGAAAAATCAAATAAGCTTAATGAAGAACTACTCCAAGCTCTTGAAAAACAAGAAAATGAAGTTCTTGAATTAAGGCAACAGATGGAAGAAGGAAGAAAAGCTGAAGAAATCATGAAGAAACAGTATCTTGAAAAGGAAGAGCAATATTAGGCTGAGATAAATATACTAAAAGGTAAATTAGAAGAAAAGGATAAGCTCTTACGATTTCAAGATAGTACTAAGATCTTGGATGATACTCTTAGTAGTCAAAGGTCTCCTACCATCAAAATTGGTCTTGGTTTTCATGAATATATTGAAGGTGAATCTAGCTCACAAAGTGAGGCAAGGAACTCTAATGAAAAATCTAAAATGCTCAACAAGGAGATGAGAGGTCAATCCCATCAACGACCAAGGAAATAAATTCTTCAAAGAAAATCTTTTACTCCTAACCATGGAAATGGTAGTTAGTTATTTCCTTAGATGAATAATTTTGAATGTTTTATATGTCATAATCTTGGACATATTGTAGCAAGATGCATAAGTAGAATGGTTCAAGACCATCACATAGAAAGATCATCAACTTGCAGGCACTTTAAGGGATATTGTTTTTCTTGCAATATGTTTGGTCACAAAGCCATTGACTACTATATAAGAAATATGAAACATGTAAGGTGTTATGCATGTAACAAGCTTGAACATATAGCAAAGAAATGCAGGAGAAAATATTGGGCTCCATACCAAAAGGAGAAAACATCATCACACTCGAAGATATGGAAGAAGAAGGAAGTACAATTAGAAAAATGTGGCCTGGCACAGTGTATAGGCATGACAGACTTAGGAGAAGGCAAAAGTATGAAACTTTAATGTTCTAAATCTCATACGCAAGTTTCATGAAGACAAGTCGTGTATATACATGAGTTCAAAGCTGCACAGTTGCATATATGTAGATTGAGGTTGTGGGATAGTCTCAGAAAAACTGATGTGATATGATTCAAACAATTATCGGTTATCTTTTTTTGTCCTAGATGACTACAGCCTGTGGATATTAGTTAGAAGTGTTTTGATCCTAACAAGTTGTTGATAACTCGTTGGGTCCCTATAATACTAGTGATTACCCCATTACTATTGTAGTTTCACCCCTTATTAATATTGTTGTGCCCCTATTGTCCCCATATTGTTATTACTGGGCCCCATAGAATCCCTCTATTGTTATTTTGTGGCTTTATATTATTATTGTTAGGTCGGCTGGTTATATTGTGACTCCTTAGACTCCTATATATAGAAAGGAGGTTTTGTCATTTGAATCATCCAAGAATTGTTCATTTATGTAATGTAAAGGAGGTTGCCCCCTCGAAGAGGCTGAATTATAAGGCGTTGATCTATCTTTTCTATCTTTTCTTGAGCTAGTTTCATAACATTTGGTATCAAAGCTTTGGATTCTAGGGTTTCGCTGCTCCAAACAGGTCATCGTGGAATTTTTGCTATAACGTTTTTTCTATGATGTTTCAGAAGCTAAAAAAAAAACCCATTTGAGAAGACATTGCACTGAATCTCAGGTCCAAATATTAGATCTTTTCACAATATATTTTCAGAGATATGAACTGAGGAAGTTGGTCCTTTTACAGAATCCTGAATTACATTCAAAACAGGTGACCTGTGGAAAATCGTCATAACTTTCTCTCTGAGCATCAGATTGAAATTTCGTAAGAAGGTATAGAACTAGGACGGAATGTAGTGTCTTGTATATATTTTTCAGAGCTAAAAGTCAAAACAGGGACACGTGGCATGTCATACAAGTTTTCTCTACTGAATTAGTCTATAATCAAGTCACTGTGGGAGATTTTGCATAACGCTTCATTGGATAATCCAATTGGGGTCAGACTAGTGACATTGGAAAGAGGACACAGAGGGCTACCACAAGTCACAATTTTAGAATTGGATGATCCGAAATTACAGAGATACATCAGAGGAAATATCGAGCTCCTACAAAGTGAAAAAAGGTGTGTATATTTTTTTAAATGTTTGCTTAAGCTTGGTTTGAAAAATTAGTGAAGCATTATTATCAGTAATTGATGCCCCGAAGAAAGAAAATGGAAACACCTAGTAAGAAACCTGAAAGCTCTAGCATGACTCATGAAGAAGAGGAAGAAATGCAACATGA
>APFE030506521.1:92158-137258 GCA_000404065.3 Pinus taeda
TGTACAACACCATTTGAACCTCCGCTTAGCTCTGTTTCCGCCAATTCTTAGTGTTTTTTTCCATGCGATAGTGTTTTCCGATATTTGAAGACTTAGAGGTTTAGAGGGTTTAAGATCCATTTTGGATCAATCTCAGACCGGTTGCTTACCTTCGACCTTGTCTTCACCAATGGCTATACCACTTCGTGTGACTATATTGAAACTAGGATTGTCTTTGCACAACTTAGATCTCATCATCTGAATGTTCTGCATTGGTTGTTGGTTCTTTTTTTCCTGCATCTTTTTTTATTAATACAAGAGAATATTCTATAACATGATCAAATTTCTTACAATATTGGCAAGAAGGATGGGTTGGATTCTAATAGTCATGCATAAAATGTCATGGTTCTCCAATGTTGTAGCATATGATTTGTCCCTAACCTCTTCCATTGCTTCCTCCTCGTTCTCTTCCCCTTCCTTGGAATCCCCATCGAGCTGCAGGTGAACCTTGATTGTTTTGTGAACATGTTTTAGCTTGCATCCTATACATTGGGGTTCTATCTATCATCAAATAATAGATTTGAAAATCTCTTTCGTCATGACCAACTGATTTACAAAAGTTGCAAAATAGTTGCTTTGGTGATTGTACAAACTTTTGCAAAAGATAACAATTGTCTGTCGAATGTGGTCTTGTCACTTGATAGATATTACACCAAAGACTTGAATCGGTGCTTGATCTAGTAGGAGACTCTGGTTTCAGTGGGTTGGGATATGCCATAGCTATATAGTCCCAATGCACAAGGCATTGATCTTTATAGTGGCCTACAACCTTGCATTTCATGCACCAAAATTCAGGGCATAGTCCCGACTGAACCTCCTTTCCCTTCTTTAGATCCTGTAACTCCATATGTAGGCTTTCTAACTATGACTGGATCTATTGGACTCCTATATTCATTTCTTGGATCGACAAAGCCTCTAGATTAATTGGAATCTCTAATGCTTCAACCTAGGATCCGATCTTCTGTTGAGATTAAGGAAATCTTAAGTGTGGCAATAACGTAGCTATGTACCATTCCTTATGTTGTTTGTCTGAAATTTGAAGATTAGCTTGTCTTAGTCAGAACTTCAACCTATGATCTATATCCCATGCAGAATCATTACTTGTCTTCTTTATCTCTTTTATTTCAGTAACACACTAGACTTGCGAATTTTGACTTTCTAAATTCTGCGTTCAACGCAGTCTTTGTCTCAACCGATGTAGCATTCAGATTGGTTGTTATATATTTTATATACCATGTAAGCACTCTATCCTACAACGTTTTAACCAGTTGTGCTTTCTTCATGCCATCATCATTGACCTGCTACTCCTTCCACATAGCTTCTTCTACAAACGAAAACTGATCAGGATCCTCTGATCCTTGATCCTTGAATATAGGCATTTTCACTATATTTACCATATTGAATGATGGAGGTGGAGGTGGAGGTGTGTAGGTTTTAACTCTATACATAAATTATCTACATATGAATTCTAAAAATAGATAAACAATGGCAAGAGCATAAAACATAAAACAAATATACATGAAGATTTTCCCCTGGATCCCAAAACTGGGACTACTAGATTGATTTTTCATTATATTCCTTTCATTGTTACAATACATATATATACATGTCAAAGCATCCATAAAATCCAATCTAATAACCCTTTATTAGAACATAACCGTAGTTCCCTTGACCGAATCTACAAAATACCATGGACATAAAACTATCATGCCCAAAACCATGTGTGAAATCCATGCACAAAACCATTTGTAGATCCACCCACCTAATATAGGGTCCAAATTTTTTTCTCGGGGCAGGGGGGGCTACTGCCCCCCCTACATACCCCCCAACAGAGGGTGCATCTTCCTCCCTTGTGACCCCCCCTACGCTTAGGGTAGTCATGGAAAGAATATAACACAACCCAACATTCTTCCACTTGTTATTTTCTTTCCACAGGGAGCCACAAGAGAGCTTAGTAATTGATTCACCCCTACAATGCCCATTGTTTCTGTACACCAAGAGAACTTTTCAATGCTCATAGACTTTGTCATTACATCTACAATATTATTCAAAGTGTCCACCTTTACCATCAATACCTTTTTATCCCCAACCATATCCCTCACAAAGTGATACTGAACATCAATGTACTTTGTGTTGGGCACCAAATTGGCCTATCTTTTTCTTTCATTTCCACTCCTCTTTTCATCCCTTTTGTATTCCTTCGCATATATTTACTATGTAAAACAATGAGTTAATTTCCCTTTATCGTCTCTTGGGATATTTAATTAATGAAGTAGAGTCATGAGGGTTTTTACCTATGTGAACCACTAAAACATGTTACGATCGCAGATTATGGAGCACAGGTGTTGACCTCATGGTATATTACAGTAGTTCCGCGATTCATAGCAGTTGATTGACCACGATGAAACAACATAACTGATTTGCAATTTTTCTCATCCTGTTTTGGATCATTCCCGTTGTTATTCTCTCGGCGCTGGTGCTGTGTGAATTGATGTATATCTTTGGGCATATAGTTGTTGGGTTTTGGGGAGAGGTGTTAATCCCCTTTGTACTAAATAAAAGACGGGTCATTTCTCTGTGAGAGGTTAGAAAACCCTACATTGTACTGTAACAACATTATTTAGATTAATGAAGTACAACCCTTTTGTTGTTCTATCTTTTGTTGTGAGTAACACAACCTTGATAAGAGAGTTGGGCCCGCTCTTCTAATCTTGTTATGTGTGTATTTTTCATGGTTGTGTTTATTTCTTGATTGCTGTTGCAAATTCTTTAGAGCACCGTGAATACCTTTTTAAGTTCTGCAGTTGAGTTTATGTTTCTGTTTCAGCAATGCTTTGATTTCGCAATCACGAACCCTTGGTCGATGATAGATTATAACCTTGCCCCTGCATATACCTTGTGTGTTTCCTTGAAAAGAATGCACACCCAAATTGATACATTAATGTAGGAAAAGGGGTGAATAAATTGTTCATACTTGGACACCAACACTTTGTCTTTGAATGATAAGAATGGTTCTTTACCAATAAAATTTCACTTTGGCTGTCATAGTCTATCCTTATAGCTCATTGTACTAACCACATACTTGAACACAATCTCTAAAACCAAACTGCTTCATTGCTTGCATGAGTGCCTGCCATGTATTCTTCCTTTGTAGTTGAAAGTGCCACTACATACTCTCTCTTACTCATCCAACTCACTGCACGTCCAAATAGGTTAAACACATACCCACTTGTCGATATTCTTTGATCCAGATCTCTAGCCCAGTTTGAAACAAAAAAGTCATGGATGTCCAAAACTCTGTCCAATTCTAGTCTTCCTTGGTAGCACAAACCATAATCACTAGTGCCACACAAATACCTTAAAACCCACTTCATTTCTTTCCAATGCTCCTTCCATTGTTTTGACATAAACCTTCTCAATGCTCTCACTACATGTGCATTATCTAGTCTAGTATATACCATTTCATACACTAGGCTACCAACTGCACTTGCATATGGAACACGAGACATGTCCTCTTCATCTTCTTGTGTCTTGGGACACTATTCAACAAATAAATTTACACCTATAGGAATAGGAACCTTCACTAGTTTACTATCTTGCATATTAAACCTCTATAGTATTGTCTCAACATACTTCCTCTGGTTTAACTAGATCTTCCTCTTTGACCGATCTCATTTAATTTCCATGCTTAAAATAAAGTTTGCAACACCAAGATCTTTCATGTCGAATTTGGAGGAAAAATGGGTCTTCAAATCCTGGGTATTTTCTTTGCCATTTCCAACCAACAACACATCATCCACATACAAGACCAGATAAATAACATGGTCACCAATTAATTTAAAATACACAAAATGATATACTTTGCTTCTGGTGAAGTGAAGTCCTCGTATAAATGTATCAAATTTCTAATACCACATCCTTGGTGACTATTTTAACCCATAAAATTACTTTTTTAACCTGCATACTAGTTCTTTCTTACTCTCCACCGCAAAGCCTTCAGGTTGCTTCATGTAGATCTCTTCTTCGAGATCCCCATGAAGAAATTTTATCTTCACATCCATCTGTTCTACCTCAAAATCAAAAACAAGAGCAACAGATAAAATTAATCTAATAGAAGCTACCTTGGCAACAAGAGAAAAAATATCACCAAAATCAATTCCCGACACCTCGGAATAACCTTTTTCTACCAATGAAGCTTTCTATTTCTCCACCTTTCCTCCTACATTCATCTTCTTCTTAAACACACATTTTCTTCCAATGGGTTTTCTTCCAACCAACAATGGGTTTCCTTCTAGCCAGTAATGGGTTTCCTTCTAGCCAGCAACTCAACCAGATCCCAAACCTCATTTTTGTGTAGAGATGCCATTTTATCAAGCATGGCTTCTCTCCAGACTTTTCCATTCTCTGAATCTATTACTTCCTCATAGTCTTGGGATCTTCACCAGTAATAGATAAAGAAAAATTTGAACAAAAAGCAGGTGGACTATACCTTTCTTCCTACCTTCTTTCTCGAACTAATCTTTTCACAACCAGAGTTTGTGGCTCTTCATCTTCTAATTCATCTTCTTCTGTAGAGTTTGATTCTTCCTCCTTTAACTCAAGTTCTATCTTCGTAGGTTCCTTTGGTATGAATTCATGTTTAATAACATATTTCACCTTTCTAAACACCACGTCTCGGATCAACACAACCTTCCTTGTTTCTAGGTTCCAAATCTTATAACCTTTTAAACCATCCTTATACTCAATAAAGATGCACTTTTCAGATTTACTATCCAACATTGTTCCTTTCTCCTTTGGAACATGTACACATTCATCACATCCAAATACCCTTAGACATGAAGAGAATGTTTCTTACTAGTCCATACCTCATGTGGAGTCTTATCCTCCAACGCTGATGAAGGTGATCTATTGACTAGGTAACATGCAGTCTCCACCACCTCTGCCTAGAATTCATGTCCTAACCCGACACCACTGAGCATGCTTCTTGCCCTTTCCATCAACGCCTTGTTTATTATTTCTACACCTCCATTTTTCTCAGGTGTGTATGGAGTAGTATTTTGTCATGTTATACCACACTTCCTACAAAACTCTTAAAATTCCTTCTTGCAAAACTCTCCACCATTATCTGTCCTCAACACCTTTATCATCTTCTCTGTCTGGTTTTCTACCAAAGCCTTAAATTCTTTAAACCTATCAAATACTTCAGATTTCTTCCTGAGGAAATATATCCATGTATTCCTTTAGAAGTCGTCTATAAATGATACATAGTACACAGACTTTCCCAGTGACGAAACCAACATAGGTCCAAACACATCACTACGCACAAGCTCTAATATATGTTTCTACCTCTTATCACCAGAGGGGAAACTCACCCGATTCTGCTTCCCATATACACAATTTTCACAGAAAACAAAATCTAGAGAGAAAATCCTTGAAGTGCCCTTCCTTTTCGCATTTCTAGCACACCTTTATAGGCTTTCTTGGAGATTTAGGTCTCCCACTCAAGGACTTATTTATGTTTTTGTTCTGGGACTATCCTTGTATAGACAAGGCATCTCCATTCAATCTCTCCATATTTTTTTGTTTCATCTCCTCTGACAACAAGGATGAGACTATTTCATCAAACTTCAAGGTAGTTGTATTGCTACCTATTGCAACAAACAAGATATCTCACAAATCAAGTAGAGAACACAACAAATGGATGCACTTATCTTGATCTAAATTTTTTATATCAATAGATAACAACATTCTTACCACAATATTAAAGGAATTTAGATGCTCCGTCATCGAGTCTCTATCCTTCATCCTCATGTTATACAATTTTTTCCGCAGAAAAAATTTGTTCATCAGAGACTTAGATTGGTACAAAGTCCCTAACTTGACCCACAAACCATTCACCATAGCTTGCCTTCCAATCTAGCTTCGCCCAATCTTCTGCTGATTTTTTCGTTGGTTTAGTACCCAAATTTGATATGATCCATGGACCTTTATCCGCTAGTAGATCCTCCATATTGAGCTTCCACAACTCAAAACTATGAAAATTAAATTTCTCGATCTCTATATTTCTACTGCCTGCTATCTTCTTTCACTACAAGAACCGATCCTGCAGATCTCCCACTAAACAGGGTCTACCACAGGCCTGAGAAAAACCCTAAGTAGCAAAGGTGTTCCCTTGAAGCCAAAACAGCTTTGATACCAAATGTAGGTTTTAACCCTATACAAAAATTACCTACATACTAATTCTAAAAACATAAAATAAACAATGGTGATAGCATAAAACATAAAAAAATATACGTAGAGATTTTCCCCTGGATCCTAAAACGGGGACTACGAAATTGAATTTTCATTATATTCCTTTCAATGTTACAAGACATATATATACATGCTAAAGAATCCATAAACCCCAACCTAATAACCCTCGATTAGAACATAATCGTGGTTCCCTTGACTAGATCTACAATATACCATGGAAAAAAAAACTATCATGCCCAAAACCATGTGTGGAATCCATGCAAAAAACCATAGGTAGGTTTGCCCACCTAATATAGGGTCCAAACAATTTGTCTTGGGGTGCTGCCCTAGATCCTGTGCAAGCGGGCTACCGTCGCCCTACATATCCCCTGATCCCATGCGTGGGATAGTCATGGAAATAATATAACACAACCCAACAAGGTGGAGGAGGAGATGAAGGTGTATGAAGTGGTCGGGGTGGTGGAGTGGATGGACGAAAAATCCCAGAAGTGTCGTGACTTTCTGTATGTGATGCACCTCTAAGTGTGTTAGGGTTTCCCTCTTCATCAATTTCTAAATCCCCTAACAACAGACTATATTCACTTCCAGCATATCTTTCATGATCTACTCAGAACCTTTTGCCACTTTGCAGAGATCCCAATTGGACTCTTTTGAGCATTAATTCAAAGGAATAACACCCTTTCCCCACAACAACATTTTAATCCAAGTTTTAAGTGATTTCAGGTACCTCTTGTACTCTTAAAGAATCAAGGTTCAACTTTTCTATAAGATACAAATGTGTCAATTGCAAATTTAGTGATGAAACCACCCAAAATACTATCGATCCAATAGTCAACATCCCTTTGCAAACTTATGATCAGACTCTTCAAGAAGCTTGATAATTTTAGGAGTCCACACTGAATGTTCATCGTGTTTCTAGGTATGTTGGATTTCTGCTAATTTAGACAGCCACTCATGGTAGATTGAGAGATTTGACTCGCTCATCTGTCCGAGGTTGCGTTCTTGCTGAAATGATTGAGGCTTCTCATCGCAACTCGTCAACCTGAATTTGAATGGCCTTCCTATCCTTGAGTTTGGTTAACCATTGCACAAGTGCTAAGGTCCGCGCTGTTGCTCTGATTTCATCATACTACATTTGTTTGTCCCTGATGTCTACTTCAATCTTTTTTACATGTGGGTTCTCCTGTAGCGCGACCCACATCTCCATGGTGTTTTAAAAAATTTGGTTGCAGCCCATAACTGCAGTGTCTAGGAATTTCATATCTACCTTAATAGCAACCTGACACTTCTCTTGAACTTCTGGAGGTTGTTTTGGTTGTATCTTCATCTACAGCTCTGCGACTTGCATCTACATTTCAAATTTGAATTGTTCAACCTCTGCTTTAGACTCCTTCACTACGACTTCCATATTTTGGAGCTTCTCTTTGGAAGTTGTTTCAGTCTGTATGAGGAGCTCTGGTAGCTCATTGCAAGTCTGAGTGATGGTGTCCTCCAACTCCTGCCTACATGCAACATCCCTATCCTACATCGCTTTGGTAGCTTCCTCAGATAACTGATCATTGTGGATCTTGATGTCCCTAATCATGAAGAGCACCTGATCTTCTTAAATTTTTAACTTGGCTGATACTCCTTGGTGGAGTTCATGTAATGCTTGAATGGGAAACACCGCTAAGTTTAGCTTTGAGTCCTTTCCATATAGAGATTCTACCTGGTTCGATGTGGTGGGAAAGCACATCAACCGTCCTGGAATAGGCACTATGCAGATCTCTGTGGTGACCACCATTGTTGAAGGCAATATTGGTGTCACACTAGTTGTTGCCACGCTCCCTTAATTCTCTCTCTCCTGAACCACACTCACTTGAACCGTGCTTTCTTGTACTTGGAGCTCTTTGAGGCCTTGTTGGACTTGCGCTAGTATTGACTTGTATTGATCCTCTATGTGTCCCCACATATCCTTGGTGACGGAGCGCATAGTGTCCCTAATCTCATTGATGTCCCCCTCAGTGAAGACCATCGATTCAATGCTGGAAGTCTTCTCAGACTTCTTCTTCTTTCTCACACCTCTAGTGGTGGATTTCTTCCTCTTATTTATTATGAAGGGAGACTCAATGTATTTTGTCTCCTTGAAAGGGTTTGCTCCACCCTACTTCGGTTCCTCCATATACAACTCTTCTTCGTTTATGCACTCTAGCTCCTGCGATATTATTCCCAAGATATAAAGTGACCTTCTAAGAAACCTTCATGGGGTCTTCCTTTGGCGTATCCTATATTTTGCTAGTCCCTGCCTGGAATCCTTTAGCTTCATTGCTGGGGTACATCCACAAGCATGACCAGTTAGAGACTACAGAAAAAATATGCTGCTCTATGACCAAATAGGGAAACTCATACCATATTCCCTTTGCATATTTCTTCGCATGTATATGTACATTGTGGAAATCAACTTTGAAGTTTGCAACTCCATGACTTTGAGAAAATAACATCGGTGATAGTCGTGGCTTCTGGCTGACCACGATGTGCAGATCCATCTCAAACAAGACCCAAAATTATTTATTTTCGACCACACGATGAGGATCCTTAGATGCCCATAGCAAATCATACCTTGTAGCTTTGCACAAGTCTATATCTATATTAGGGAACTATGACTCATTGGGGATTCTCCAGTTTTTCAAAGCAATTAACAACAAAAACCATGCATAGTGGAATGATTTCCCTTCTTCCCGGGCCTCGTGACAATCATCTAGAAACTCTTGGCAGAGATACCCAACCCAATTAAACTGTATGGCTTGGCTACACTGCGCAACCAATTAAATGACTGGGGCTAGCACCTCATCTACCATGCAATTCATAATAATTTTTCTATCCAGAAAGGATGCGGCAAAGGTGACATCCTGATCAGAAATTGAGCTAACTATGTAGCCTCGCGAATTCTTAACAACATGGAAATCCTTCTTCACTTGGACAACAAGCTTCTTTTCTTAAGATTTGAAAAAAAAGTGTTTGCAAGGTCTGCACCTGCACATGGTAGCAAGGTTATCCTTTTGATCAACATAACATCAATTGGGATCCTCTCCCCCAACCATAAAACTCTTTTGTGCACCAAAGTGAGTAAATTGCACAAACATTGTATTGATGTTTCTATGCCCAAAATGAGGCACATACAACATGTTCAGTAAACCGACACGCTGAATCCCAACCACCCATGTCATTGGTTCTACTCATGTTACACCAACCTCCTCATAATATACCATCTTTAGGTATTTCCTTGGCTCAAAATTAGAGAATTTTTCCCTTTCCACCAAATCCCAATCCTCCATGTGCAGTTGTGGTACCTACTCCAGAAACGCTCCTTCAAAGGGCACATCTTTGGGAAAAAAAGGTGTACAAATGAAAATTTTCACTGCATCAGGGTCCTTGGTCCTCCTCTAAGTAAATTGGTTCCATTGGTTGCTTATTTTCTCCTTGTCCATCTTTTCCTTGCCCCTCTACTCAACAACCATCTTCCTAGGCGACTGTCTCACGGGTGGCTTGTGTGGTTTCTTCTCCTTCACTGTTGTTGCTTCTTTTGGTTCTAACACCGTTACTACCACTCTTGCAGACGTGGGCTTCAGACTCGACAATTTGGGAGATATGGTGTGCGTAGGAGGAGTAGAAGACATGATTTCTGTTAATTCTGGTACCAAAAATGATGAATAGATGTCCTTCCAATCCTCACTAGACATGCAACACTTCTCGCAGCTTGGACTTAGGCACAAAATCTCACAATTGTTCTTCAATAGGCAAAGTGTCCGAATGTAGAGTGGGATGCCATATTTATAGGAAAATTCAAATTTTAATACCTTGAATGCCTCAAGATCTTCCTCTTAAATGCATATTTGGTAGAAAATTTTCATAGATATGCTCCTTAAATGCACTTCCCCTACTCGCTTTAACGAAAAAATCGTGGTGAAATCTACTGTAGCTTTTTGAAAGGTCATGTTATCTATGATAACCCTAAATAATTTTTTTTTGTTTGATTGGTCATTATAGATAGCAATTTAATGTCTAGTTCATGTGACACCTATTATAGGGTTAATTCAATGTTTAATAGGTTCATCATAACAAAAAAATGTCACAATTCCATCCATTTTGTGGTCATCATTTCATATTAGACTGGTTTGACAATTTTACAAAATTTTGCAACAAATGCAGTTAAGCAAACCCATAATTTTCTACGAAAGTCCCTAATAGTTCTATAGCAAAACGGTCCACTCCAACACTTGTCTCGCTATGAATGTTTGTTGCTATGTAACGATTTTATTGTAAATGATTGTTAGTGATGCTGAATGTACTGAGTCGTTATACATCTTTCTTCCCGTGTCCTCCACTCCTTTTCATTCACCTTTACCTCTCTCTTTTCCCTTTATACCATCTACTCCTATAAAAAAGGTTCGCAAGTGTTGTCATGGAATAGGGTTTACACTATCAAAACAAACTTAGTTGTGGTCAAATTGAGGTCTAGGTGTTTTAAATTTGGTTTTCATGTGAAGAGGAAGAAGCTCATAGGCAGCTCTTGACATGTTAACAAGCATGGCCACTAGAAAACACTACAAAGGAGGGGTTGTAGTACATTATGATCCCACATACATGAAACTGCTTGAAGAAGACAACTTTTACATAGTCATTTGCCAGCATGGGATGTCTTTGATTTTGTAAAAAAATGTAGGGTTTTCATGTTCAAATCACTGAGGACTTTGTCATCAATTTCATAGGGATTGCCACAAAGGTTGGAATCCTAAGTTTGAATGTCTCTCTAAACACCATTTCTCATGCTACTGAAATCCCAAGGTTACGGGAAACATGGTTTAAAGTTCAGAAGTTCCAACTGTAGAATTGTGATGAATTCTTAAAGGAAGAACATCAAGGGATTGATATGACAGTGGGCATCCTCAGAAATTGAGTTAAAGAAAATTATTCCAAGTTGTTGATGGTTATTCAAAATTATTTACATGTGAAGGAAGGTTCCATATGGTCTACCAATACCACTTCAGGTTGCTTCTCTACTTCATAGGTAAACAATCCTTAGATATTCCTTTCTATCTCTTTAGAAGTTTAGGAAATATGGATGACAAGGTTCAAGATAAACCAGATGTAAGTAGTACCTTGTTGGCATTATGATATAGGTGTTGTCCTTGATGGCAACTCACTCAGAGGTATGATACAGGTGTTGTCCTTGGTGGCAACTCAATTAGATGACAGATCATAGCACAACAGGTCAAGAGAGAGGTATACGCAGGTTAACCTTGATGAAAGTGCGTATACACGTGGATGAGTAGAACAGAAGACACGTATATGTATACACGCAGGTTCACAGAAGGAGAGTTTCATACATGTTGGAAAACTAGGTTTTGGTACATGGTATTTGGTCTGTGGTATTTGGTCCATGGTATTTTGGTATTGGTCCATGGTATTTGGTCCAAAGTGTTGACCCCAGTATTGGGTCCAAGGTATTGGTTCTACATGGTTTTGGACCATGGTATTGAGAGAGGCCTAAACCTATATAAGGAGAAGATCATTAGGCCAAGAAGTGGAAGTGTAAGTGATGAATATCTAATGAAGTGTGAAATCTAGTATGTTGGTTATGGGTTTGTGATGCTTGGCTTGATATGAATCAAGGAGGCTCCTATGCCGTTGATAAAGGTTGATGGACCGAGATCTTGGAGACTAAAATTTATTATCATTATATGGTATTATCATGAGTAGATCTGAGTACTGACGCATGTTTTATCCTTTATATCTTATTGTCTAGGTATATCTGAAGTTGGAAATTGCAACGAAGGTATAAGTAATTATCTTTAGATCTGTACGCGAGTTCTCTCTGGTGAAAGAGCATATACACGCTGGTTTGACATATTAAAGTAGCGTATACATTATGAGATTTGATATTTCAGGTTGTTGTTGGTTCTAGTGGTTGTTGCAGAGTTCTGGGCTCTGGTCTGTGTTTTGGTAACTGTATTTTGATGATAGGGTTTCAGTGATTCAGTATTGGGTGATTCAGAGATTGATGATGCAGGTATAAGTTAATGATTGTATTGTAGTTGTGATTGTTTTGTATTTATGGATCTAGTATGAAAATTTATGAAACGTGGTCCTTGAAGATGAGGGAAGGTTGTAACCTTCTGTGGGTAGAAGCTTGCGTACTGGTATAAGACTGCACCAATACAGAACCATTGTAAAAAGAAGTTTCTTATTAAAGGAAGATAGAGACGAATTGCAGCAGGTGGTTTTCATCCACATTGAGTTTCCACCTTATATCATGGTGTTCATGTGTTCTTCCTATGTGTGATGATATGTTTTGTTTTACTGCACCTATTTACTATCTACATGGTTAATAATGTTCTGATGTACTCATTAAATATCAACTAACTGAATCATAAGTTTACTGGATATACGCTAGTTGCATTAAACATAGTTGCGTATACATGCGGGTTGCCATAACTAAGTAGCGTATATGAATCAGAGTATGAAAATGAAAAAGTGTTTGATTTGATAATACTGATTCACCCCCCCATCTCATTATTATTTCTAACATACCTCTGTTTTTCATCGTGGTCTTATCAAATTGTTAGTAGTTGAAGAGTTAAATAGATTGAACAAGGATTGGATTACCTTTTTGTTCCTAAGTGGATATGAGTGAGATGTTTCTACTCCCTATAAAAAATCTCCAAAATCCAAATCTACAACCCCTAGAGCAGAGAAACAACTTAGAGCAAAGCAACAATCAGTAACAAAGAAACCTATAATTAAAGTTTCTACAAGTACTAAGAGGAGAATGACCAGAAGACAAAAGAGAAAACATGAACATAGTACAAAGAAGGGAAAATTAGTTGACATTCTAGAAGCTATAGACATTGAAGAAAGCCCACTTGAGCAGCCTGTAGAAGTGACCCCAACTGAAACCAAGAAGAAAATAAAGAGAGTAAAGAAATTATATTTTTCTCAAGGAGAATAGGTTTTCATTTTTAGGCCAAGGAAACCTGTCACAAGATCAATGCAACAAGTTGAGAAGATACCTGGAGCACCATTAAACAAAATAGACTTATCAAAGAAATCATCAAAGCAAAAGAAAGGAAAGGAGGTTGTTCAAGAAAAAAGTGAAATAGAAGTCCTACAAGAACAGTTAAGGGAGGCCAGACAAGAAGTGATCAAGACCAAGCCAGAGTTTGATGAATACCAAAATACAGTGTTAAAGCAAATAGATTTTTATGATGCAATTGCAAACAAGTCTAAGAAGATGATAAAAGGACTCTACCATTACATAGAATGTTGGAACATATATATAAAATAAATAGCTGGTTACAGGTAGATAGGAAAAACCTACAAAGACAAGTTACAACACTAGAAAGTTAAATTGAAATGATCCAGGTTGAACTCAAGAAGAAATACCTCAATATTGTTGCTGAAGTAAGTGCTACTCTATAATATGGAAAACTCTTCAATTTTGTCTTAACTATACCTAATTCAGTCAACTCAACCATATGTATAGTCAATATGATATTAGGAGTCATCAGGAGGCATTAAAATCATGGAAACTAGAAAAACTCTAAGTTTTGGAACTTTCATAGTAACTGCCCATAGTGAAGCCGAGAATTTGCTACGAAATTGTTGTAGCTTTCCATGGAGGTTAAGGCTGGTCTAAAGTTCAGCAAAGGTCATTCTAAAGGCCTGTGTTCAGCTTATAAACATCAAAAAAGACCTCAGAACCAGTAGAGGGAGAAAAAAGGTAGCATAAGAGTGTTTTTTGGAGTTGCTACCAAAGTTTGCTATGAAATTGCTGAAAATGTTGTTTTTGCTACGAAATCATAAAAAACTTTGTTTTTCTGCCTTTTGAAGATTTTTGATATCAGACATCCAAGCTCCATGTGGATTTCATATGATAAAGGTTGTCCACTTCATCATGATAAACTCCTATTTTTCAGCATGTCAAGTTAGCACATAGTCACATCTACATAATAGCCAACTCATCAAGATAATCAGCAAAAAGGGAAATTAAATTGATTTCTATCAACAAGTAGAAGATGTAATGACACTCCAACAAATCTAGCATGCAGTTGGCTTCAGTTATCTACACCAACAAAAAGTGGTTATGGTTTTAAAGCTAGTAGAATCGTAGTTGAATTCCAACTAGTGTAAGACATAAAATACCTATGAGGATTGTGTTAGTTAGAAGAAAAGTAGGAATAAGTATCTAGAATAGTGGATCGAATTTGGCCCAGGTGGAAGGATATGTAAAGAGATATTTTCTCTATAAATAAGTAGGTTTTCGACATTGAGAAGGGTTGATGAAGAATGTGAAGAACTTACCTTTTGTAATTTTTTTGTCCTTTAATAGAAAATTTGTAGCAACTCCGTTCATGTACCTGAGCTTCATGTCATGGGTTTTATGGGTTTTTATCATGTTGTTTTAAGTTTTGCATAGTATCTTGATTACTTGGAAATCTTATCAAACTACTCCAATTTCCTTCATTTACTATGTATGACTGTAGATGTTCGTTTGTGTCATTTAAAATATATAGATGCCTCAACTTCCATTAAACACCATTGTTGACCATAATTTGCTTTAATTTAACTCCATGCCCAATGGTAGTAGTCATCATATTTTTATTCACCTACAAAATCAAAAAAAGAGATCAAATTTAATCATGTCACTGTTTCAATTGTTTCGAGAAGATTTGATAAACATTTAAGAGTGCCCTCTCAGATTGGAAGGACTAAATTCTAGTTCAAGTGGTCTGAAATAGTTACACTAGGTTAAAGGTTGAAACAACCCAATTCTTTCTAGCCCAATGATAAAATTTTGGTGCGTTTGTTGGGAGTTCGAAAGTTATATCATCCTAGATGTTTCATTTCAAAAGCTGATCTCTTGAAGGTAGCAGGAGACGAGATTGTTTGAGGTTGTATTTCTACCTTGGTGACTCCATTTATACTCTCAACTTAAAGGTGGCTTCCAAGAATATTCATACGAGGAGCAATCCAAACCCTAATCCACTAGAAATAATTGATGATCCAGGAAATAAAAAATAAAAAATAAAAAATTCTCAGGAAAGATGCTACCTCATCAAAATCAGGTACTTCATTTCTCTTAAGATCTATATCATTTCCCTCTGGAGATATTCAAGATATTGAAGGTATTAAATTTGATGAAGAGTATAAGCATATATCTCTCAGATCTAAATCAGAATGATTTACCAAAACTACGGTCAAATTCTAATTTTGTGGTTCCTAAAGAAGTTAAAGATAGGTTTTGGGAAATTGTTGCATCAGAATTGTCACTTGAACAAGATTCTTTAGAAGAACTAAAATAATTTGATCCTTTTGAATTTTTTTTCAAGAAAATAAATTAGCTTCCCTTTACCTGAAAGGAGTACCTTTACATCGAAGACAAAATTCTCTGTCACTCAAGCCCCTTCAAGTACATATGCTTTCATCACTACCCCTACTAGATTCATTTTTACCCCTCCTGTTGGAATTTCTACTAGTAATTCTGCTATGGTAGGCCCTGCTAGATATTCTCCCCTTATTTTACCAGCCATACTTTATGACTTACCTCAAGGGTACTCCAATAGAATATTTTTTTTTGGAAATGACGAGGGGATAACTGTAAAACAACATGTTGACCAGTTTAATGACTTTATAGACCTAGAAGAGGTAGATTATGAAGATGTTAAAATGAGGTTGTTTATACAGAGTTTCATTAGTGAGGTGAAAAAATGGTTCAAAGCTTTAGCCCTTGGAAGTTTACATGATTGGGATGAATTAGAAGACACTTTCTTGAGGAAAAGGGGAAGTATAATTAATCTTGTACAAGCTTTGACTGAATATAACATTTTAAAGAATGAAAGCCATGAATCAGTACAATTGTTTTCAAAAAGATTCAATAAAGTTATAATTCCATTCATGCTCACATTAAACCTCCTCTAGGAGCTACCCAATTACACTATGTTGAGGCCTTTGATTATGATTTTTCCATCCTATTAAGGGAGAGAGATTCTACTACCTTATCTGACATGCAGAATGATGGTGTGAAAGTGGAATTTAATATGGTTGAAGCAAAGAGACCTAAAGTTGGTAAAGGAAAGGTGAAAGAGGAAGAATAACCTTCTACGTCTTCTGATGTTAAGTTTAATACCATGATGAAAACAATGGAAAGGCTCATGGATAGATTGGCCCTTGGAAATAATCCTCCTGCTGCAAAACTCGAGAAACAAGTTAGAAATCCAAACTTCAGAAGGGTTCAAATCCAACAAAGGCAAGGAGAATACAGAAATCAGCATGATCAACAAGTTAGACCTCCTTTCCATCAAAACCTAGTAGATGAAGAGGAAATGCAACCAGATGTCCGAGAAGATACTATTCATTGTTTGGAAGAAGATGAAAAAGGAATGTTTTTAATGAAAGAAGAACATGATGAGTCTTATAATGACTTGGGTGGTGATGAAACTGAACCACAATCAAAATACCTAGAAGGCCATCAACATGCTATTCTAGAGATGCAAAAACATTATAATTTGGGAAACATAAATGTTCCTATAGTTGCAAATAAAAAACAACCTAAGAAAGATGATCCAAAGATTGTAGAACAAAAGAAAGAAACCCCTACAAAGGAAATTGATAAGACACAACCATTTTTTTAACTTAGAGAATGAAACCTAAAAGATAAATATTGGTGTCCCCTTTGGAGAAATAATAAGGGTTACAAAATATAGAAAGATAATTGTTAAAATTATTAACACTGAAGTTGGATCATCTGATATTTTAAATTTGCAAGAAGATCATCCTATTGTGTTCCTAGGGCCAAGAGCAAAATATGAGAAAAATGAAGAGGTACCACCTTTCTATGTGAGTTTAAACATTGACATGACACTACATAATGCTATGTTATATTTAGGGGCATCACATAATCTAATGCCTAAGGTCATCATGGAAAGATTGGGTTTAGACATAACCAGGCCATACAAAGATGTATTTTCATTTGATTCAAAAAGGGTGCAATGTATAGGTTTAATCAAATATTTGGTTGTTGGTTTATGTCAAATTCCTACTAAGACTATATTTATGGATATTATTGTGGTTGATATTCCACAAAAGTTTGGCATGTTACTATCTATATCATGGGCTGCCAAATTCAAAGGAACCATTCAAATGGATATGTCCTATGTTACTATCTCGATTTTTTGTGAACAAAGGAGATTATACAGAGAGACTAGGATGGGATATATGGTCAGCATCAAGGAAAAAACTCAAAAATTTCCAGTATATGTATTGGAGACTGAATTGGGCTCATCTATACTCTTCAATGAAATCACCAACAACACAGAAAATTAACATGCAGAAAAGGGGTAGCAAGTTGGAGAAATTGATAGGAAAGGTTAGTGGAACATGAGCTTTGATGGTGCTTTAGGAAGAGATGCGGTTGGTACAAGCATATGGATAATTAGCATGGAAGATGAAAGTAATTTTTTCTCTTATAAACTCAATTTCAATTGCACAAATAATATGGTAGAGTATGAAGCATTGGTTTTGGGTTTAGAAGTCTTGAAGAATTTAGGTTTTAAGAAAATCTTTGCTTTTGGTGATTTTGAATTGGCCATCAAACAAGTTAACAAAACCTATCAAGCCAAGGATGTTAGAATGAGAGCATACGTAAATCTGATTCTTCAATTACTGGAAATTTTCGAAGAATATAATTTCACCATTAAGCCTAGAGAAAAAAACAATGTTGTGGATTTTTTTGGCTGTTTCAACAAGTCTATTTACAATTCCAATTCATTCCAGCAATAAATATGAAGTTGAAATTAGACTTAGGCCTACTATGCCTGATAACATAATAAATTGGCAAGTGTTTGATAATGATCAACAAGTCAGAAATTTCATGGAATTGAAAGAAGAATTTGAATATGTTCAAGCTGACCAACAAAACATATTTGTTGAAACAAAAGCCAATACTGAAGTTGTCCAGCTAAAAAACAATTGTATTCCAAAGGGACTGATTCCCCTTGAGAATTTATTTGACCAGAATGATGTGGCAAAAAACCATAAGATACAATCTGATGATGAGGAGGTTGAAACTTATAATCTTCATACTGCAAAAAATCCAAAGAATGTCAAGTTATCCAAATTTCTTTCTCTTGTGGAAAAACAAAAATATCTAGATTTGATGAAGAAATACATAGATATTTTTGCATGGAGTTATGTTGATTTAAAAGGCTATGATCCAAATGTTATTCAATAGACAATACCAATAAAAGAAAATGAAAAACCTTTCAAGCAAAAACTGAGAAGGATAAATCCATTGCTTTTTCCATTGATTGAAAAGGAGATCAAAAATTTGTTTGAAGCAAATATCATAGTGCCATTGATGTTTTCCAAGAGGTTGGCTAACCTGGTGCCTATGAGAAAGAAGAACGGGGAAATTAGGATATGCATTGATATCAGAAACTTAAATAAAGCCTCATTAAAAGATAATTATCCACTTCCCAAAATGGACCATATATTTCAGAACATTGTAGGATCATAAATGATGTCAATGCTAGATGGTTTCTTAGGCTATAATCAAATATTGGTACATCATGATGACCAAGAGAAGACATCTTTTACCACACCCTCAGGAACCTTTATGTATGCAAAGATGCCCTCTGGACTTATGAATGTAAGGGAAACTTTTTAGACAGGTATGGACATTGCATTTTCAGATGAGATAATCAGGTTTGTAGTGGTATATTTGGATGATATCACTATGTTTTCTAAAAAATAAGAACATCTCAAGCACTTGGAGAGACTCTTTCAAAAATGCAGAAAATTTGGTATTTCTTTAAATCCTACTAAGAGTATTGTTGCTTTGACAAATCGAAAGTTGTTGGGTCATATTATATCAAAGAACACATATTTAATTAAAAATGGAATTTTTTTATTACAAGGACATTACTAGAATTGAGTTTTTTAGTTATTTTGAAATTCTAAATCCATTATTTTATTCCAAATTTAATGAAATATGTGTTAAAGGGGGGAATTGAAATTGATCCAAGTAGGGATTCTTCTATCCAGAAAATTGGTCTACCCAGAAATAGAAAAGAAATCCAATCTTTTTTAGGCAAAGTGAATTTTGTGAGAAGATTTGTTCCTAACTTTGCAGAAATTGTGAAACACATCACAAATATTCTTAGGAAAGACTATGGTATTAAATGGACAGTAGAGGTTGATATTCATTTGAAGAAATAAAAACGGCTCTTACTCGGGCTCCAGTCCTCATAAATCCTGATTTTTCAAAGCTTTTTCTGGTTTTTACTTTCGCTTCAGAACACACAATTTCTAAAGTATTGTTGAAGAAAGGACAACAAGGTAATGGACAATCTATTTCATTTTTCAATGGAACTCTTGGAAACTATGAATTGAAATATAACATCATGGAGAAGCGATCTTATGCTTTGGTGAAAGATCTTAAAGATTTCTAGGTGTATTTTATTCATTCGCACATTGTTGCTTATGTACCTAATGTTGTAGTAAAAGACATATTAACTCAAGTTGATTCTGATTGTAAAAGGAGTAAATGGATTGCTACTTTGCTAGAGTATTATTTGGAAATCAGGCCTACAAAATTGGTAAAAGGAAAAGGTTTGGAAAAGTTGATGACTCAATCAAATTTTGAGTGTCTAGATATCAATTTTGTAGAGGAAAATTAAGATAGCATTGAAGATGAAGAAATGATCCCTTTTGAAGAAAAGTTACAATGTTAGATTGGTATAAAGATGTTATTTTGTACTGCAAAATCATAGAGCTCCTCCTGAACTAACAAAGTCAAAATCTAGTTTTGTCAAGTTAAAGTCAGTGAGATATTGTAATTTGAATAAATTTTTGTATTGGAAAGATTCAAGTGGAATACTTCTTAAATGTCTATTGGAAGATGAAGCTGAAAAAGTGATTAAAGAGTTTCATAAAGGTGATTGTGGAGGAAATCACTATTAGAGAGCAATAGTGAATAAGATTCTTAGAGCAATATTTTATTGGCCTTCAATGTTTAGAGATGTATACAGAAAGGTTGTTGCTTGTCATGAGTGTCAAATATTTGAAGGAAAAAGGAATTTACTCTCATTGCCTTTGAAACCTATTTTTGTGGAAGCCCCTTTCCATCAATGGGGGTTAGATATTATTGGTGAAATACATCCTACATCTTCAGGCCAACATCGATGAGTCCTAACCGCCACCAATTACTTCACAAATTGGATTGAAGCAATTCCCACAAGGTGAGCTATAGATGTAGTCATTATTCAATTTCTAGAAAATAACATCATGTTAAGATTTCGCTGCCCCGTGAATATAATCACTGAGAATGCTCAGGCTTTCAAATAAAAAAGGCTAGTAAGTTTTTGTAACCAATATAATATCACTCTTGGTCTTTCTATAGCTTATTACCTCCAAGGTAATGACTTAGCTGAGCCATTAAAAAGATTTTGCAGGAAAATAAAAGGTCATGGCATTTAAAGCTTAAATTTTCTCTATGGGCTATGTTGGGTGCAGGAATTGTGCTTGAGAAAACTCCTCAACACTTAATTGTCAACCTGAGGGTTTTGTAAACTTATGGTATAAACATTTCCTATCTCGAATCCTAATTCTTAAAGGAAATGCTTTGTAGAATCAGACAGAAAAAAAAAAAAAAAAAAAAAAAAAAAAAAAAAAAAAAAAAAAAAAAAAAAAAAAAAAAAAAAAAAAAAAAAAAAATAAATAATAATAATAATAATAATAATAATAAAATAAATAAATAAATAAATAAATAAAAAAAAAAAAAAAATAAAAAAAAAAAAATAAATAAATAAAAAAAATAAATAAAAAATAAAAAATAAAAAAAAAAAAATAATAATAATAATAATAAAATAAATAAATAAATAAATAAATAAAAAAAATAAATAAAATAAAATAAAATAAAAAATCGGAAGGGTAATTGACACCAAAGCAATCTAGTGATGGGATGTAAAAGACAATTTGCATGTAAATCAAGTAAAGAAATTCCACACAACAGAAACAATCTTAAATGCTTAAATTAAATGCTATGTTCATTTTTAGATGGATGACTAATAGTCTGACAAGTGGGCCCTTGTAGAATTATATCTTCCTTCTGTTCTTCCTTCCACATAAACAACCTGCCTTTGCACTGTTACAAAATGCTTGCACTAGTGCAGGTACAGTATCTCTATGCAAAAGTATTTGTGACCTCCCTTAATGAAGACTTATGTCTTAGTGAAGGTGATCTAAGCCTAAGGGCTTAGAGCACTCTGTTTCTGTGACAAGAGACCAACTCTTGCACCAAAGCAAAGCTTCCTTCACCTAGTTTCCAAATTACTTTCGAAAAGACTGAAAGATGTGCTGGAAAAGAATTGCAATTGTAAATGAAATTCTGAAGTAAATTATCTGTGAAAAAGGAAATGCTTCAACTAATTAAGCCTTGCAAAAGAAATAACTTCATGAAATAAAAGCATCTAAGTGTTTTGCATGTGTTATCTAACTTTATTAATCCATTCAAAGATGCTTATGTTCTTTTCAAGTATGATATGTTTATGATGATTTCTATGAAACTGCTTCCATATCCTCTTAAAGATGTACTTTTAATGCCGAAGACAATTACTAAGTTAATGATTCATTCACTTACATAGTAACTGGAAACAATATGCAGAGAAGTGATTCATTATTCACAGCAAAAGAATGATTAAACCAAAGTACATGCAACAACATGCATTGGTGCAGGAAAGAGTCCTCTACACGATCTGATCAAAACAAGTTAAAATAGAGATTGAGAATAAAAGAAATGCAAGAAAGATATCTCATAAACAAAGTAAACACAGCTAACTCTCAAACCACGGATCCGTTTCACACGTTAGCTACAAAAGATATTTTAAATTAGAACTTGAAAGATAAAGATTAAAACTATAACATCACACAGCTGCAAACGAAATATCCACAACTTCTTTTTGAATAACAAAAGCAAGAGGGGTAAACGAGTTGGGTTGGTTGGGCCCTAGCCAACCAGCTCGTTCCCCTTCTAAGGAATGAAAAAGCTCAACACTTCGAAAGATACATCAAAGATAAACTAGACATTGTGTATGAAAATCATGACAATTCTCTTGTATTAAATAATTTGGAAAATGTACATGACAGAACATCCCAGCCCCAAAGTTGAGGCAATAACCGGATTACATAAAAAAAATTAAAAAGACTTTTGACAAAAATACCAAAGAAGTAAATTTTAGTCCTCAAGATGTAGTTTTGAAGTGGGAGGCTAAGATTGAAGATAAAGAAAAACATGACAAGTTTGAGAATCTCTAGAAGTGGCCACATAATATTTCAGCCTATCATGGAAATAATAAATTTATATTGCAAGAGATGGATAGCCAACTATATGTAGGAGGACCTGTTAATGGCAGGTCTCTCAAACATTATATCTCTTGATCCAGTTGGAAGAAACACAAGCTCCAATTTTATTTTCTCATTTGCAGGTGTGGATGATATATTTGACAAGTTTGAGCTCGAAGTGAAGGCCATAAAAAATTGGATATTTTGTCATCAATTTTCAGTTTTCGATAAGGTGACTGGTTTACTGGTTCTTTGCTGCACCACTGGGGCGCAACATCCCCATTGGAGCCATTGTTAGCTATGATAACCTTAGATATTTTTTTTAGTTTGATTGGTCATTATATATAGGGTTTTTATGTCTAGGTTCATGTGACACCTGTTATAGGGTCATCATAACAAAACAAGGTTGCATTTCCATCCATTTGGAGTTCATCATTTCATATTAGATTGGTTTGACACTTTTACAAACTTTCACAACAAATAAAGGAGGATTTGCAAGGATTTGAGGACCAAAATAAGGACCAATTTGACACTACCCAAATTTCAAATCCAAGGAAAAGAGGAGATGATTTGAAAGGAAAATGGGAGGCTACTATAAAAGGGAATTGTTCATGAAATTTATGTATTGGAATTGCTCAAAAATTTAAAAGATAGAATAAAATTCAAATTTTCAAAATGATGCCCCCAAATATACAAATAACACACCTTTATGTATAACCCTTATACTCCCCTTATTGATTCTCGATTCTTTTAAATGTTGTCGCATTTGATATAAGGAACATTCGATTTAGTGAATTGGACTTCTTTTTACCATTATTAAAATATATTCAGATATTGATGTTTATAAAAGGATCGATGGTTTTTACAACAAGGAATCAATTACTCACCTTTGACATAAAAGCTATAAAAGGCATCCCAAGAAAATCTAATGGGGAGGAATATTAACTTACCAAGATTATCCCTATTTTTGTACCAAAAATGAATGTGGTGGCATCAAGACATAGAACTCCTGAAAATTGTGCATAAAAGGTAATATTATTCTAGGTGTGTTATAAAAGAAGAAACAATCAAAGGAAAATGAAATTTAAAGAAGGTTCAAGGTTATAAAGGAAAGTGTCATTCTTGATAGGACATCCACAGAATAAAAGTTCCAACACCATTTCAAGATATTTTCTTCAATTGACAAAATTTAAGGAAAAGATTAAAAGGAAGAACAATATTTTTTTTAAACAAAGATTCCATTTTTTTTAGCTTATTGCTACATGTAAATTTTAATAATTACTCCTACTCATCCTTGCCTCTTATTTTCTTTTACATTTCTAACCTCTTCCTACATTCACCATCTCTCTTCTACTCCCACTTTGAGTTTTTAATTCATCATGCATTATCATTTGCTCCTCTTTTATAAGTCATGAGAAATGTGTTTAGAGGCATGCAAGATATTAGAGTTAAAGATTTCTACTAACTTCCATGTATAGATTCATGTCATCTTCTCTTCATTGTATCTTCCTTTTTTTTCATGTATATTTGTTCAATGCCTTCTCCATTACTTTGCAATGGATTTAAGGATGATATCAATGATAAATAAATAACAAATTATGAATTTTTGTATGTTTGGGAGACCATATATCATTTTGTAATTAAGTGTTGAGTGTTAGACAATAACACCCTCTTTAATCAAATAAATCAAGGAGGATTGCTTGAATGATCTCCTTAATGTTTTTATTGGATTTGGATTTGTCAATTAAGACATTGGTCATTTTAATTTGTTTGTACTAACTTGTATATTGGTCATTTTAATTTGTTTGTACCAACTTATAGATCTAAATTTATACTTAGAAGAAATCCAATATCTTATTACACAATTAAATCCAAAAAAAACTCTAATTTAAAACTTTTTTTATAACTTATTTATAAAAAAACTTTTTACTAATTAACCTTGATAATTATCACAAAAATAACACATCTTCTTTCTCTTAATTAATTCTTGCAGTTTATTTAAATAAACCATAATTTTCTTATCTTTATGAAATATGACATCTTAAAATATATCTTTATATAATAAAAATGCAAAATCAAATTTTTATTCATAAAATATTCATTTATAATTAATAAAAAAAAAAAAAAAAAAAAAAAAAAAAAAAAAAAAAAAAAAAAAAAACTTATATCTATTTTTTCAATTCTCATTTTTAATTAACCCTGAGATACAATTGGAGCAATACAAAATTGGATATAAATTCAATTAAAATCATTATAAAAATATAAATAACAATAAAATAACTTAAATGATATATCTTTATATATGAATATATTCTTTATATAATAAAGATGTAAAAAATCAAATTTTTATTCAATAAATATTTATTTTATATTAATATAATAAAATTATATCTAAATTTTAAAATTTCATTTTAATTGACCCTGAGATATCCATTGGAACACTACAAAATTGGATATAAATTCATAAAAAATCATAATAAAAATAAAATAACAATTAAAAATAATTTAAATGATATATACATAAAATATGTGTGCACAATTTCAGAAATTTTCAATTTATGAAAATCATGAGCTTGTGTAAAGAAAACCCATCTTCAAACTTCATGAAACACATGCTGAAACAATAAAGTATTAGGAGACATATCACTATCAATTTCAACATCAATAAAAGTTGTACAATTTTTTTTAAAAAAACTAACAAAATTATATCAACTATGATATATCAAAATTTTAGTATTTCCTTTCTCATATTTAAATAAACCCACTAAATTTGAACATATATTTATTACATATTTAAATTATTAAATAAGCATATATTAATATTTTGGATATCTTCCTAATACGGATGGTTAAGGGCCCTTATTTTCATGAGGTGGTACATACCATTTATGCATTTAAATAATTAAATCATTGTACATTTATATTTCAAATAATTTTACCCACAAATAATTTATGAAAAGGACCATAACCTCCGTAATAACATGTAATGGGCTTATCATCTTTTTCGTACGATATGTGTTTTTTCTTATATATAAATGGCCTACCTGCTTCACTCACCATGATCGAAACTAAAATAGACAATTCCCAAAGCCTGACTTGTCATTTTTTTTATATAATTAAAACTAGAATAGACCGTTCTTAAAATTTTAAGCTTATGTTTTAATATTATAAGGCTTTCTTATCAGAAAATATTATATATGCAAGTTACAGACAGAAAAAAACAATGTTGCTGGCTAAAGCAAAACATATGAAATGCATATAAGATAACGGTACCTCCACAATGCTGGTATCAGTGTTAGTGGCAGTAGTAGTGGTGGGGGCAAATTCTATTGTAATAATTATTATTTATTGTCAATATTCACAGTAACAAAGCTAAGCCTGCAAAGGAAAATATCACTGCAACACACGTTTCAGGAGCTGAATTATCTTAGCAGGCTGGCTGAGATGAGGCAGATGGCCCTCTGTGTCCAATATTTCAAGGGTTGCATTGCAACCCAGATGTTTTTTCACGTAGATTGCAACTCCAAGAGGTACTGCCATGTCTTTGCTAGTCTGAATCACACAGCATGGAACCTTGACTTGCCCCAGAATGCCCCTCATATCGGTCTCGAAAACAGTTTTGGCAACATACAGGGCGATGTCGGGCCTCATATTGAACAGAGTTCGGCTGAATTCTCGCACTGCTACAGGCACGTCCCCTCCGACAGCCAGGGGTGCAAACCCTGAAACCCACGCCGCGTAATTCGATTCCATGGCGCCGAACACTTTCTCTATGTCCTGCTTATCGAATCCCCCTTCATACTCGTTATCATTCGAGTACCTGATCAGAGAAACAGCAGTGAATCACGTTAGTTGGTTTGAAAAGTTGATCTTATTAATCAGAAAGAAATAAAAATTATGTGTGACAGAGAAATGATAATAGTGAATCACATTAGTTAGGTCGAAACGTGAAATCAAACCCAAATAATTTATATTTATGAATTAATCACAAGTTCCAGCAATAATTTACCTTGGAGAGGCTCCAAAGAGGACCAGTTTGGAAAAGAGGTCAGGTTGCTTGATGGAAGCCATGCAACCGATCATGGCGGAGAGAGAATGTCCAACAAATATGCAGTTATCGACATTGAGCTCCTCCAGAATTGTTATGAGATCGTCGGCATAGGCGTACAAAGAGCTGTATCGTTGGAAATCGAAGTTATCAGGATTCACGCTTCCTGCACACATCAAATCATACAACACAATGCGGAAATCTCTGACAAAATATGGCAAAATGCGTTGCCATACAGACTGGTCTGTGCCGAAGCCATGAGAGAGAACCAGAATGCGCCTCCCGGATCCCACCACTCTCACGTTTAGAGCTTCAAGTAGTCCAGAGCCAACACCCATCTTTTGCAACTTTCAATTTCTAATCAATGAATTCTAGACTAAGTAAGGCACAGACAAGCTTGGTGGGGGAGAAAGAGAAAATATATCACAGTGGGTAATGGCGGTGGGAATCCAGAGCACAAGGCGTGGGGGGAGCTATACATCTATATAATAATATATATATATTGCATAGTGTTGGATGGAAGTGGAATTAAAGGGAGGCAACTGGTCCCAGATGAGACGTGATGAAGTGCTGTCATTGATACTTGCCATGGCATGCGAGCCTTCCATTTCAATTGTGGGGGATGATCTCAGCTTGTCTGAATGCAGCACTATCAGTTGATGATGAGGAATGTTCTTTCTATCTCTTGCTTTCTCCTTTAGGCCTTGGAATTGGATAGGGTTGGATTGGCCTGGAATAAGGATTTCGTTCTTTCTTTGTCAATTCGCGTGCATTTTGTCTTTAGTGGTAGGTTAGGTCACTATGTGCCTCCACGCCCTCAGTCAACTTTTCCTATTCTTTCTAGATATCTCAATCTCCAGTACAGTTAATCCAATCCAAAGCTTGGATTTCTATGATGAGTTACTGCATAGTGAACAGAATGAACCTTGGATTTCTATGTTGAGTTATTCCACGGTGAACAGAATGAACCAAAGAATAAGCACTAATGTGAAGATATTACAGTATAGCCCAAAAGTAAACATGCAATATTCTAACTGTGTTTAACTGTCAATATTCTAAAATTAAAATAAGTTTAGTTTAATCCTAAGTAGATTTTAAAAGGGACAAATAATATCAACCAAGTTCAATATATTCTTTTATTAAAAAGAGGATAGATTATGTTTACTCAGTGTTTTTTTATGCATTTTTATATATATAAATAAAAGAGTAAGTTTGTTATGTATGGTTGGATAAGAAAAGACAGAGTAAGTTTGTTATGTATGGTTGGATAAGAAAAGACATTTATAATTATTTTTAAAGTAATATTAATACCAAGAAAAAATAAAATTATTTGTTCATAAAACAAGACTGTAGTATGATAATAAAATACAAAATAATAAATGCTTAACAATAAAGAAAAAACATTCATAATGAATATTCATAGAAAGGACAAATAATTTGGCTTAATCAATGGTTACATTTCAATTTATTATAAGAAGGCTACAAAATTGATTTGCCACTATTAAAATTGGGAAATTGCTAAAATTGGAGAACATGGTGGTAGATTCTTATGGATAAGGATTGATTTGTCACTATCAAGATTAAGAAATTTCTAAATTTGGGGAGCATGGTGATAGATTCTTGTGGATAAGGATTGAGGCAATGTACAATCCTAGACAATGACTACTGAAAGGGTACAAAGGGCACAAAGTTACATATTTATACATTTGTAAAAGATTATTACTTAAGTTATTGAAGGTTTATTTTAACTCTTAGCCTTGGAAAAACACATACGATTAAACACCACCTCATTTTATGAAAATTAAATATGGGAACTATTTAACTTTGACTTGATCATAAATGTTAGTTTCAAACTATGATTCACTTGATCACCAATCTTAACATTAAGGCAAGACCACTAAGTTGTGAGTTGACATTAATATGGAAAGCTAAGTTGTCATTTAAAAGTGTGTAAGTAATCTAGCAATGATGTTTGGACTAAACATTTACTCACAACACTAAAATGGTCTTAAAATTGATCGTGAGACAAAAATAACTTTGCAAGAGCATGGATCGTAGCTCCTTTTCCTCCCCCCTTTCAAGGAGAAATTCTCTCTATTACATTTGAAGGTCCTCCATAAGAGTTGGTCCATATAGCATGTGAGAGAAATGAGTAAACCTCTAGTATGCTTGATTAAGTGTGAATTAGTTTTTGTTGGCAGTGAACTACCATGCATTCAACTTTGTAGAGTATCAAAGTGGCCTTTCCCTTTATGTGGTAATAGTCTCATCAATGATCTAGTTATCTTTCTATTATTTAAGGAGTTACCATGTAACGTATCTCTCTTATCTATATTGTAGTCGTGCTCCATGCTCACATTTGTGTACATGGTTTGTAGTTTTGGTTTTTTGAAGTATTTGGTTCATCATATTCGGTATCAAGATTTATGATGTTAGGGTTTGTCTACTTCAAACAAGCAATCTTGGACTTTTTATTATATTTTTTTATGGGAAGCTTCAAACCATGAAATCTTTTAGGATACTGAGATATATTAGGATATGAGTGGTAAAAAAAATTCATATTTTGATTTGTTATACTTTTGGAGATATATCGTCTGTATATTAGGGTTTGTGATTGATCCTAGTTTTCGAAAAAAGTCATCTTGGTTGATTTGATGTAACTTTTACATAAAGACTTTTTAGACTATGAAATTTTTAGGGTAATGAGGAGACATACTAAAATATCCCAATTAAAAATTTTATAATCATATTTGAAAATTGGACACATGACACACTATACAAGTTCAGTCCTTTTTTTTTATGTTGTGGTTCACAGACACCTTAGTCAATAGGTGGCAATATGTCCACAGAAAAATCTGGGTTGATTGACCCCAACGGGAATCTAGCTCCGCAGCCCACTAGCAAGGCCTAACCCCAAGGGCTTCGGGGAGAATGGTCCCTGTGACCTACCGATGGCGAGGCACTAATTTTGACCAATTGAGCTAACCCTTGGGGGCTTTTATACAAGTTCACTCTTAGGAAGGTGTCACAAATCATTAAGTTTTTGGAAGGTTACCATAATTTTTACTTGGCACATCAAATTTTGAGCATATTGATGGGCTTCCATAGAAGAACTAACATAATACTATAGCCTAAAATTGTAGACTTAGAAAATCCATTATTTCAAAGATATATTAGAAGAAAGGTGGACTAGAAGGAAAGAATCTAGAATGAATTTGAAAAATTATGTTAACTTCAAACTATCATAAGTTGTGATTGGCATGCCTTATTAATATGATTAAGAAGCTCAAAGTGAAAAATTTAGAATATTATACTAGTATAATGATAATAATTACTTTTATATCATTACTAATATTATGTTAAAGTTATAAGTTGAGGCTCTCGGACAGAACTCCTTAAGAAATCAATAGTAATACCTATATTTTATGGAGATGAGAAAAAATATAAATCAATCCCAGGGAGTGGTTGAGGATGGGAATGGAAAATGTTTTCAAATAAAGTTATAATTTTTATTGTGAATATTAGGAGTGGTGGATGAGTATTGAAGAGGATATTAGATTTAATATAACATGGAAGAAATTTGAAGAATTATTCTCAAATAAAGGGATGAAGGACTTGGAAATAGAAGAGATGTGTAGAAGTGAACATGAAGTACATGAATACAAAGAAGAAATTTATAAATTATAGAAAGATAAGGAGGAAAATTAATAAAAGAATAAGAACAAGGGTTATTAGTTAGGTAAGTTAGAATCACATAATGAATTACTCATCAAGGAGTTTAAGAATTTAAAGAGAGAAAATAATAGCAAAAGAAAGTGGGAAAATAATGACTTTAGGGAAGAAATGAAAAAAAAAAAAGAAAAAAGATGAAGAAATCAAAATGTTACATAAGCATAATAAAAAAATTATTAATGATGTTATGTAGGTGAAAAGGAAATTATAGGAGTCGGAATAAAAAATCAGGGATGAAAAAAATTAGCACCAAAATTAAAAAAGATACTATCAAAAAAATGGAAGTGAAAAATGTCATTAAAGTCTAGGAATCCCTAAACACTGATAAGGTAAAATTTGATACATGAGGTGACATTTTAACCTCAAAAGGAGAAAGAAGACAAGATTCAAGAAAGTCACTAGAAAATACTTGAAGAGGTTGAAATCCATCTAGGGGATGACATTCTAAATACGATGGTATTATCTCCAAGGCTAGAGTAATCAAAGATTAAGAAAAGAGGATAGAGGATGAAATTGCATAAAAAAAACATATATATGAAAAAATTGAGAAAAATAAAGAAAACCCATCAAATGTGAAGTCATAACACTCTCATTACAAAAAAAAATTTCAAAGAAGACAATACTTTCATTATCAACATTATCAAGGAGGACATGGAGATTGATATTAGCCTTATCAAGAAATAATATGGTATACTCATCAATATTCATGGAAGAGAGAACCAAATAATTATTAATATGATTCTATAAAAGACAAACAACTACTACAAATTGGACAAGCCACAATAGTACATGGATTTAAAGGAAAGAAAATTATGTAACAACCAACCATCAAGGATTAATACTGAAAAGGATTGAGTTTGGATGTGTTGATTTGGGGTAGCATCGAATGTGCTCTAGCCGCGAAATTTGGTGGAGAGGTTGGGGCACATAACATCTCCAATACCTAGAAAGGGTTTGGGCAGATTCTGAACAGATCATGAGATATTAAAATAATTAATATATTTCATGGAGTCACAAAGTCTAAACTTAAAGAAAATAAAATATTAATGTGTATTAATATGAATCTCTATTAGAATGATCCAAAATACATGGATCAAGCCAGATCTAATCTTAGCCATTGATTAGGGACTTAATATCGGCCGTTGAGATGTCAATAGAAAAGTATAAGAGGAGGCTTGAGGGGTACTAGGAGAACACACTGACAGAGACGAATCAATTCAATTTCTGGAGTGGGGTTTGCTGAGAAATTGAACCAGTGGTCTAGAGAGTAGTCAGGAGGCAGCAAGTATGGAATAGAGAGATGAGAGATCAACGCAGAAGAGGTAGACGCAGAGCCAGAGGAAGCCACACAAAGGCAACAGAGATTTCGCAGATCTAGAAGGGCATGTGTCATCCATGCAAAGGCTACAGGAGTGACATAGAAGCCCAGAGAGTCTACGCAGAGCCTCAATAGGCTGACGCAGAGGGTTTCAAGCTATAGCAAAGATCAGTAGGGCCTATGCTGGGTTTAGAAAAGTTCTGGAAGTTTGTCTATCTATGGGTAAGTCAGTTTTGCACCCTCTTGTATAAGGAAATTGCTAAATAATAAAATCATCCCTTGTTGCATCGGTTTTCCCACATTTGGATTTTTCGGGGACATTAGTCCAAAATAACTGTGTCAATGTGTGCATATGTTTGTTTCTGTATTACGGTGTGATATCTGCAGCAGTATTTATTTTAATGTTTGTTGAAGTAATTTCATGAATAACTTATGATGAAATAAGTAGGAAAAATAAATCAGTTGTTGCAGTGATAGAATTTTCACATGGTATCAGAGCAAGTAATTAGAGACAGAAAGGGAAAATCAGTTATGGGTTGAGACCACGATGCAGAGGCATCCACCTCAGGGGACACAAGTAGATTTTCAGAAGATTTCACAAGAGAGAGAGATTTCGATTTCTCTATGTTAACTTCCAGGTTGGAAGAAGAAGTGGCATGCATGACTAGTGTTGCATCATCAGAAGTATGGTATATAGACAGTGGAGCCTTGTGGCATATGATGGGAATCAGGGATTTTTCTCAGAATATCGAGAAGAGAAGATGAACTTTCATATCACCATGGGGAACAAGGCAAAGTGTACTCCAGTAGGAAAGGGTACCATAGTTTTTCAAATAAAATCAGGAGAGCGGTTTCGTGCCACAAATGTGATGCATGTGCCAATATTGGGGATGAACTTAATTTCCATGTCACAACTACAAGGCAAGGGCTATGATGTCTACTTCATCAAGGAAAAGGTATACTTCAAACACCTGATCTGGAAAAAGAAAGTGCATATCGGGTTCAAAATTAATCGGTCGTACATATTACAACTAGAATCTCTAATGGCACTTATAGGCAGTGAGGGGGACAAAGACTTGAATGAACTATCGCACAGAACGATGGGTCACTTGCACCATGGAGATCTAAGAATTCTTAGGAGCATTGCAATAGGAGTTCCGAATCTGAGTACGGAATGAGATGATGTATGCAGGGGATGCGCTCTAGGAAAGTATGCCAAGGTGACATTTCCTAAGAGAAACCACAGGGGCCAAGAGTGTACTAGGATTGATACAATCAGACATATGAAGACCTATGTCTGTCAAAGCACTCAACGGTGCCAAGTATTTCCTTTTTTCTTCATTTATGACCACTCGAGGAAAACTTGGATCTATTTTCTGAAAACCAAGGATGAGGTTTTTTGTCGATTCAAGGAGTTCAAGGCTCTAGTGGAGAATCTAACAGGTAAGAAAATAAAAGTCTTGTGCTCAGATAATGGTGGAGAATATGTCGATAACGACTTCATTGATTATTGTGCTAAGGAGGGCATCAGAAGAGAGTGGACAACTCTCTACAATCTAGAGCAGAATGGGGTGGAAGAAAGGAAAAACAGGACTATTGTAGAAGTAGTTAGGGTCATGCTGTATGATCAGGATATGCCAAAATTCCTATGAGCAGAAGCATGCAACATAGTTGTCTACGTCTAGAACAGGACTCCTCATTGGGAATTGGGCAATATTACTCCAGAGAAATTCTTCACTAGGAAGACACTTGAAGTCAGTCATTTTAGGATATTTAGGAGTTTAGCATATTGTCGCATACCCAAAGAAAAGAGGAAGAAGCTAGATTAGACTGCAAAAAAGGGGTATCTGGCAGGATATAGTGAGAACTCTAAGGCATACAGGATCTATCTTCCAAAGAGCAGATTTAATGTTCATGGAGGACAGAGCTTTCAAAAGATCTCGCGAAATGCCTTCTAAGGAGCAGTCAAAAGAGGATCTGTTGGTCATACCTCTTCAACCAACGGAAGTGAAGAATCCTTCCTCAAATTAGGAAGATTCTCAAGATGAAGAAGAGGAGTGAACAAAAGCACCTGTTGGTAGAGGAAGAACCAGCATGGAATTTCGTGAGATTCTGTGTGATGCAGAAAACTTCATCGGAGAGATAAGGAACAATAAAAGGGAGTGAAAATAGCCAGATAGGTATCAGGCATTAGTAGCTCAGGATGGAGAGCCTACCAGCTTTAAGTAGGCAGCTCAGCATCAGGTTTGGCTAGATGCGATGGTGGAGGAGTATAACTTCATAGTGGTAAACGATGTCTGGGAGGTGGTGTCAAGGCCTCAAGATAGATCTATGGTAGGTTCAGGATGGATCTACAAGATCAAATATGATGCGAACAGCAGTATTGAAAAATATAAGGCCAGGTTTGTGGCTAAGGGGTATGCTCAAAAGGAAGGGATTGACTATGAGGAAACGTTCACCCTAGTAGCTAGGTATACATCTATTAGGACTTTGATATCTCTTGCAGCTTAGATGGGATGGGAGATCCATTAGATGGATGTCAAGACAACATTTCTGAATGGGGTAATAAAAGAAGAATTATACATTGAACAAACAGAGGGCTTTGAAACTCATGAGAAGAAGTCTCACGTATGCAGACTGAAGAAAGCCTTGTACTGAAGCAGGCACCAAGAGTGTGGTATGGTAAAATAGATAGCTACTTGCAGAAGATGGGGTTTGTCAAGATTGACATGGATCTGAATCTCTATTATCTAGTCGTAGAGAGCGAGCCACTTATCTTAGTATTATATGTGGATGATCTATTCCTGACAGGATCATCCAACTCATTGAAGAATGCAAGAAAAATCTATCCACAGAGTTCGATATGAAGGATCTTGGACGAATGCACTATTTCCTACAGTTGGAATTTTGGCAGCAAAAAGGGGAAATCTTCCTTGGGCAAGGTAGGTATGCTACATAAATCTTGAAAAGGTTCAGGATGGGAGACTGTAGACCTATGGTTATGCCAATGATCACCAACTGGAAGAAGATTGATGATGCAAGCCTGGCCTGCATATATCCAGGATCTTTTCCCCAACCATGCATATAAAAGCATGCGCCTCAAATTAAGTTAGGAGGCTTGGTCTTCAAACATCTGAAAACTTCCAATTCAGCCCCTGAAACCTAAAATTTAACTATCCTAAGTCTTTAAACCCTCGAACATTTAAATCTTTGACTTTTCAAACCCAAAGTTCAACCCTTCCGACTTTAAAACTATACAACCAGTTTTTAATAATGAGGGGCCGCTCTTGTTCCTGTAGATACTTGATAATATTCAACATCTGGCATTCTTTTGTTGTGCATTTTAGGTCGCACTTCCTTCCTTTCTCAGAATAATTACAAATCCCTTCCCAGTAAAACTCTGAGAATCGGTTTCAAAAGAACCACTATGCTATTCATCGTCTAGAAAAGACCAACTTCTCCACCAAAGCACAAACCCTGTCCAGCTCATCTTTCAGCGAGAATTCTCATGCCGTAGCTATTGTTCGTCGAATGACATGAGATCCCCATTAAGTCCTCGTCCTCCACGGATTTAACAGATTAGATTTCTTAGTGACTCACTTAGGGACACATTCTCTGATCGAAGCTGATCGATTTCTTGCCTCAACAGCGAGTTTTCATGCCACTCTTGAGTAGCCTGTAGAGGTTTGTAAGGCTCCACTCATATCAATCCCCTGAAAAGAACGACATGCAGCAGAACGGTTGGATTGAACCTTAATGCATCGACGGCAGATCATATTACAATTGTCTCAGCTCGTGATCCGAAAATCCTATTACCGATTATAGCCAGGTGTGTAGAATCGTTGGCACTCATTTCCACTATGGGTGATACATTAAATATAATCAAAGCATTAAACATATTTTGGGGGCTTGTACCCTTATGAAATTGATATCACCTCAGGATGTTAACATATTTCGCTCTTTTGCAAAACCTCATTGACTATTCCATCTGTTACCGTTACGAGCAGTAGAGTTAAGGAGATACCCATGCATCTAATAAATCTAGCTATTGCGATGTTCCATCAATGGTGGTATTCCATCGACTCTGAACACTATCAACAGGGCCGATATCAAATGTATCTAATATATCTTGGCGCTTGTCTAACATACACAGTAAAGTATCAATCCTTTTAATACACAGCGAATTAAATTATAAAATACATGCATCCAGTTTAACAGAAAATCGATCACTCATGAGAACGCCGAGAGGAAATGTAATCATAATTCTTCTGGCATGCCCTCTCTCTCTCCTCCCTGAGAGCTTTGCTTGCCTATTTATTTATAATTAAAGGATAGGCCTTCTCGGTCCTTATCCGATACAAAAGCGGGCTTTTCCCTTTTTACATAACGATTTAAAGCATGAAGCTTTATTCTCCACTCTTACCCTAATTTTAACTGAAAAAACATAGAAATTATATCCAAAATTTTGCTCCTAAACTATTTCTCTCATATCCTTTTATTTAGAAAAAGAATATTTACATAATCTTCACTTCCTATTTTATTAAAAATAACTAAATATTAAAAATTATCACACCCCCCTTTTATCACATATTTACAAATGAAAATGGTCTTGATGCTCCTGCATCATACACCTAACCTTAAAATTAATCATGATCCCCTGATCATGTGTTCAGATCTGTGTATGCATGGATCCCATATCTTGTGTTGTAACTTTCCACTTGCCACTACTTCTTTCTAATGTTCTTCTCCAGGTTTCCACACTTTATGCTACATCGCTCCACTGGCTAGGCTTTCGCAATCTTCTGTTGTCTTCCTTTTGCTGCTTCTCCTTTGTTTTATCGCTGCTGGTTTCTTCCGGGATACTTTCACCATCATCTGCCTCATCACTTCAATTTCTCTGTCTAACACATTTTCTCCAGCATATTCAAAAAAACTTGTACTCACAAAACAATTGTTAGAATAAAAAATATAAGGCTTCAGTGCCTTGTACTCCTTTGCCAGCATTTCAATACAATGTTCTGAATCCTCCTCCACTATCAGCACATCAGTATGCTGATCCAAACTTTCCAAAGAATCCTTTGAAGAATTCTCAAGACTATCAACCAGTCTTCCTCTCATATCATTTGTTTCCATGATGTCCTTTCCCTCTTGTTCACTGCACTGAACTCTTTCTTCTGCAATATCCCTGTCATATTGTGGATTCTCCAACAAATATTCTAACAATGCAATTTCTTTGTAGCATCGCTGAAGCATATCATCCAGCTACTCAGATCAGGAAACTGACTATGACATTAGGTTTTTGTCATTGAGAATTGTAAGATAAACATAAAATTTGTCCAATTTGGACACTGCAAAAATTTCACCCTCCTGGAAATTTCACTCAGTCATGGTTCCACCTGCAATAAATTAATTAAAAAAAGTTATCGCCTCGAATTTCATGCCCACTCTTGGTTCCTCCATGTTGCTTGGGCACACTGGTGAAATGAAGGTTTATATATATTTTTGGGTGGATTAACCAAAATAAGTCATTTGGTAGGTTGGTAAATAAGGAATTGGTTATGGGGAGGTCGAGGGATCAAATCTTGCCTCCCCAAAATCCACGTAATATTTTTATTGGTTAATTTTGAGGTGGCGGGTCCATAGTTTTGGGTCGCCCACCCCCCATTTCCACCGACGGTTATGGTATGTACGGTAGGTGGCGAGGGTAGCGGGGTTGACAACCCACACCCCCACCTTTAATGGTATATTGTCTGAGTGGCTCCGGAGGTGGCAAGGTCATGGCCGCCCACCCCTTAATAAATTAATTGTTCACAGTGGTTGAGGGAGGGCCGGCGAGGGTGGCGGCCCACCGGCCCATAATTAAAATTTTATTTTATTTTTAATGTAGTCCATTGGGGGGATGGCGAGGTTGGTGGCCCTCCACCCCAATAATATATATTTTTTTCTATTATTAAAAAAACCACAGCCATTTTTGAAAAATCGAAAAATGACCGAAGGAGACAAATTAAACAGACCACAAATTCACCCAGAATCTAGCACAGGTTGGCCGGATTTTTTCCAAAATGTTGCCTTCTTAAGCCTCCCTAGTCACCCAAGTCAACCTAAACTTTGATTGGCTCGCTATCCCTCATACGAGCTCGGGTTGACGAATCGTTCACACCACTGTGATCAGGATGATACGATCTACGCTCTAGTCTAGGTTTAAATCATTCCAATCACTTTTATTTTTGAGCTTTCATAAGTCCTCTTTGTCCCGTGTGTGTCTCTAGAGCCACATGGATCAATCCTCCCCACTAAGGAGCTTTTGGTCCTCCAAAAGCATGAAAAATAATCTGAAACTTCTCTGTACCTTGTCTTCATCACAAGCATCCTAAAAGGTCTTGCTTCCATCTCCCTCACCTTTGTTCTTCGGAGCCTTAAGCAATGAGCCTACACCTGCAAACTCTGCAACCTGAAGTACATTGTTTTTGCAAATTACATGCTTGACTTTCATGACCAACTAATGACCCAATCATCCCACACTTGCCACGAGTTTATAACACATACTCGGTGGTCAAGTTTACACTGAAATGGAAACAATACCCTAGCTACGAAAACAAGGACAACATATCATTATTGCTCCAACAAGTGATGGAAAATAGATCATCACTGAAACAAATTATTTACAAGGATAAGGCCAAACACTATTTTTGTTTTGACAAGTGATGGAAACATGACATCACTTTCACAGTTTATCAAGAAACACAAAATAAGACCAAACATCATTGTTGCTTAACAAGTGATGGAAAACACATCATCACCTTTACATTTTAAAATGCAACAAATGATTTACAAAAGCATGACCATGAAATGCTAACATATCTAGAAACCATTTTTCACTTATCAAGGTGAATGGGTCACCTCTTTATGGCGCATTTGATGGTCAAACAATTGCTTCACTAGGTTCATGCACTGATACTTTGTTTTTAAGGCATTGATCTAGATGGAGTCTCCAACAAGTGGCTCTTTGATGGCCACTTCTATCGCACTGACTACAATAGGTTTTCTTCCTCCAAATTTTCTTAACATGTTTCTTTACCTGTTGTTGAGAGGGTCTTTCATGCCTCATCCTTTTGTGTGCTGCCATTATTTTCCAACACTTAGAAAATGTATGGTTATGTAATCCACAAAAGGTACATGTTTTTTGATTCCGTGATTTACGTTCGTCTTTAACAACATGATTATAATCGAAATGAACATTCGAACGTCGAGAGTGGTTATACCTTTCCTTGCCATTTCTGGTGTAAGTATGGTGATGAAAGCTTGCCTCAGCTCTTTCCCTGCAATGGAAACTACCATGGGATGATGGGGACATGTTCCCATCTTTCTCTTTCCTCGATGATTTCGACGATGTCTCAAAAGCATGTGACACCTTCGAGCATTCTCCTTTGGTGTATCCCATGCCTACAAATCGATATCTTGACACATCCTCCAATGGTTGAGTTATGCCTTAGTTATTAAGACCAATTTATTTTTCCTCCTCGTGCCTCGTCCTTGTAAAGAGCCTCTTTTTCGTCCCTGTAATTGGGATCTCCAAATCTCCAATAGAAATCATACTATGTGAAGACAAAACTAAAAGGAAATCAAGATATTTTACCTCCTCTGCCGATTTGGAAAGAACTGATGAGGGCTTCTCATCATCTATGGTTTTTGGTTCACTTGTTGTCTTAGCGCATTCCCAAACTTCCTTTCTAACATACCCAAGTCCTATCTGACGGGGTAATTCCTCCACTTTGATTGACAATGCCTTGGCCATTAACGCCCAAGACCTTTCCTTCTTACCCCATTTTCTTCAACAATTTGGAGCCAATTCCTGTGGTATGATTTTCAAAAATAGCGAAATCATCATTAGGACATATACATGAATTTGGAGAAATACTTTTTACCTCACATGGGTCACGTTGCAACTTTTCCAAGGCATCATCCTTTGCTTGCAGCTATCATAGCAAACTATGTTTCTCCTCTTTCTCTTCATGTATGTTTCTCCTCTTTCTCTTCATGTAGACGCATCTTCAATTCAACATTCTGTGTTTGAAGACTTTGGTTGTTGTGCTTTGGTTCTTCCAGGGCCTCTTCTGTGTCTTGCAACTGAAGCTGCAATCGCTCCTTTTCCTTTGTCTCTTTTTGTAGAGTTTCATACATTATTTCCACCCTTTTGGAAATTTTAAGCATGGTCTAGTACATCGCTTTTTCATCCTCTGTCGTTGCACATTCCATTGTTCATGCTTGCAATTCACATCCACACAAAGATGCTCTAATACTACTTGATCCAGGTTCAGGTGTGACAAAGGACCCTTCCAAGACCTTCTACTTTTGTGATGTGTTAAATTACATTTTTAAAAGAACATAAATGAATACATTTGCATATTGTAAAGAAGAGGAGCATATCAATCATCAACACATGAAAACATAAGCCGTTGATAACGGAGTTCGTCTACGAGGGACTACGTCTCTGAGCCCCAATGTCAAGATGGTGTAGGCCGTTGTATTAAGTGTTGTCAATAGTGGTGATATACATAAGAGGTGATGTCGCTATCATATAAGGAAAATGCCCTCACGCAGGAGTGGCTCCAAGAGATGTTCCGCTACAAGAAATCTCAGTCAAAAAGAACTCTTATCAATATGACATAAACTCATGCATGATGATAATGAGCATCCCACCAACATGGAATAAAATGGATCTTAATGCAAACATACATGGCGACAACATGAGTATGCCATAAACATGACGACAAAGGGATCTCAAATAAAACACGATGAATCATGAAAAAAAGTACATCCCACAAATGATTCTACATCACATCAAACAGGAATCATGAAAACAAGTAAGAAACAAGATCCCTCATCAAACATCAAACAGGGATATGTGTAGCACAATGCATAGCAAAATAAGTACATGAACACATTGCACATCCAGTGGCTATCTAAATAAGCGGATGTCAAGTTGCTGAAGCTGTTCGGACCTTCGATCTCATGGCATCGAATTGCATGGAAATGACTGCTCGCGCATGAATGTTGACACCTTCACTCCACTTAGAAAAGTGGTTGAAAAATAAAATGAGCAGGAAAACCTGAACACATCATCAGATTTGTGGTGTCGAATAGTGAAAAATCGACTATTAAATTTCTGAATTCTGAGAACATGGAAATCTAGGGCTTAAGGAATCTTTGAGATTCCCCCTAGATTCCTTAAAGATTCCCTCCGGTTCCTCTACAAATTGGCTGCTCAGATCAATAAATTGACTGTGCCATCGGGTTTGTGCCGCCGAGAGGTGTAAGATTGACATAAAGTTTGTCCAATTTGGACATTGCAAAAATTTCACCCTCCTGGAAATTTTGCTTAGTCATGGTTCTACATGCAATAAATTAATTAAAAAAAATTATCGCCCCGAATTTTATGCCCTCTAGTAGTTCCTCCATGCTGCCTAGGCGCACTCGTGAAATGAAGGTTTATATATATTTTTAGGTGGATTAACCAAAATAAGTTGTTTGGCAGGTTGGTAAATAAGGAAATTGGTTATGGGAGGCTAGGGGATCAAATTCCGCCTCCCCAAAATCTGCGTATTTTTTTTATTGGTTAAGTTTGGGGTGGTGGGTCCATAGTTTTGGGTGGCTCGCCCCCATTTCCACCAACGGTTATGGTATATATGGGAGGTGGAGAGGGTGGCAGGGTTGACAACCTGCGCCCCCACCTTTAATGGTATATTGTTTGAGTGGATCCGAGGGTGGCGGGGTCATGCCCGCCCACCCCTTACTAAATTGATTGTTCATGGTGGTTGAGGGAGAGCCGGCGGGGGTGGTGGCTCATTGGCCCATACTTAAAATTTGATTTTTTTTTTAATGTACTCCATTGGGGGGGTGGCGGAGTTGGTGGCCCGCCACCCCAATAATATATTTTTTTCTGTTATTAAAAAAACCAAATAGCCATTTTTGAAAATTTGAAAAATGACCGAAGGAGAAAAATTAAGCAGGCCAGAAATTCACCCAGAATCTGGCTTAGGTTGGTTGGAATCTGGTGGCCAAATTTTGTCCAAAATTTTACCTTCTTAAGCCTGCCCAGTCACCCAATTCAACCTGAACTTTTACTGGCTCGTTCTCCCTCATACGAGCTCGGATTGATGAACCGTTCATGTCGTCATGATCCATATGACGCGATCTACACTCTAGTATTGGTTCCAAAGCATTCTGATCACTTTTATTTTTGATCTTTCATAAGTCCTCTTTGTCCTGTGTGTGTCTTTGGAGCCACCTGGATCAAGCTGAGTGTGCAGGGCAGGTTGAGTCTAGAACCAATTGAAGCAGTAATAAAGAGAAGTTTTACATTGTTTCTGTGTATTGTTTCCTATTTTATGCTTTGAAGTATATTGGGCATGAATTGTAAGGTTACTATTTATTTGTTATGCAAGCTTATATGAATATGTTAAATAAGTGAATACAAGATAAAGCATCTATTTATGCAAAGATAGCTAACTATTATAAGAAGATAAGTAAGATTTGCGGTGTAACTAGGGGAAATAGCATAGATCACTGCTCTAGTAGAACGAAAGCTCCACAACCCCTGGTTAGGGTTGCACAAAGGCAAATACAATAGGGCACGAAGGCCTCGCAAGTCAGGAAAGTGCGTGGAGTAACCCGTGCAAAGGTATTCATAGTTGGACTAAATCAACCCCTCAGACATCTCAAGGGTGTGGAAACTTGGTTCTAGCATCCCCCCATAATCCTTCGGGTGAGACCTCAATCTGCACTCCACGGGCTGTTGCCGAAAGGGACAGTAGTATAGGGATTTGTTTGGCTAAATAACTACGAACCTGGGTCAAGCCCCATCAAGCCAACAAATGGTTCCATTGCCAGGGCGGGACTTTGCATAGATATGTCTAATGTCATACCATTGGAATCCAACTAAGAAGGAAATTGAGGGTTGGTTGGATAGGAGAATCCACAAGTTCGCAATGCAGGAGAATAGGAATCCGCATCTAACAAAAGAAGAGTGGCTAGAATACTACATGTACACAGAGACCCATGAAATTTTCTTCACATCCTTCCCTACTGAGTTGTACGAGTGGATCGCGAAGCTGGCAAATAGCCAAGGAAGGTGCAAGCTTGACAATCCTATTGTGTGGACCCCAAAGTTAGTGCATATATTGGAAGCATTAAAGGATAAGATCACACATGCTATTGATCACTCGCTCGATCAGATTATAGGAAGATTCATTACTGAGTTCGCAGTATACACTACGGTAAACTAAGCAAGGCCGAGTGACGCTTTCTCAAAGGACTACGAGGTAAGTACATTAAGTCTCTGAACAATTGGATTAAAATGCTACTGTGTGAAAAGCGGATTATGTGAATACATTGATGTTTGGGGCTATGTGAAGTGGGATAATTAGTAGAAATGGAAGTAGTGCAGAACTAGAAACTAGCCCCTTGATTTCACCTTCAAGAGGGGATGAGGAAGAGCTCGCGAAGGTCTCACCGAGAAGTGCGATCAATTTGATAAGGAAAAGGATTCCATGCATACCACTTGCACCCACACCACCACCAGCTTCACTGCCTTCACCCCCACCTTCACCCATACCACCTCCACCACCCTCACGTTTTAATATGGCAAGCTCGATAAAGTTGTATGTGTTCAAAGGAGTGGGAAATGAAGATCCGGACTAGTTTTGGTTCATGGTAAAAGTTTTATGGGAAGTGCAGGGAGTGATGGATGATAATATCAAGAAAGCAACATTGGTTAGCACTTTGCAGGATTACGCACTAACCTAGTACATTAAGCACTCTAGTGATCACCCGAATGCAAGAATCGTGGCTATCCAAGTTGTGCTAACTAGGGAATTTAGCAGACCGAAGTCAGAAGCACAGTCAATCATTGGGTTCAAATAAATTACAATGCTACCAGGTGAGACTCCTTGGGAATTGGATCAAAGGCTGAAGTGCACGATTCGCGAAGCTAATATGACCCTGACAAATGGACAGCACCGCGAATGGTTTGTAGCATCATTATCAGTGCATTTGAGGAACGCATTGTCACAGCAAAGGTTGACAACTCAAGTCAAAGCCTTTAAGACCATGATGAGGCTGCATGAGACCCCCATACAGGATCCTAACCTGGGAGTTCAGAAGATCCACACGCAGTTCAAGAACCTATGCCTTGAGATGCAGAGTTTGAAACAGGATAGGAAAGTTTGACCAGAAGTGCGCGAAGAAGAGTGGTGCATAAAATGTAAGTCTCAGAGACATGACAAGGACCACTACCCAATATTCGTGAATTATATCGCAGTAGGAGGACCGATACAGGCCAAAAGCACAAGCAGGACTGAGCGCAACACCTGCTTTATGGTGGGCGATTTGTCAAATAGGAGGAAAGCATGTTACGGACAACTTTCATCTATTGCAAAAGTACACGCAAAATTTGCAACAGTTGTTCTATAATTTCTATAGATCAGTGAGACATGATGAGCACACTTGTAGAAGTTATGACCTAATGATGGATAGAACTCCTACCTATAGGGTTCAAGCCGAAACACGGCCCCTAGACTAGGGCACAGGAATGGCGTGGGCCAGATTCCAAGGGCATGGACGAGGCCAAGGTGGAGGAGGACGTGGGAGAGGTAGCGGACAGCTGATATGCCACAATCGCGGAGGGCCATGACATTATGCCCATGATTGTGAAAATCCAACGCATCCATCATGTCTATATTGTACCCTGTTTGATCATGAGACGAAGGATTGTCCCACACTGATAGCTAGGTTGTGCGATAATGGAGCGCTCCAACCTCCCTCTACTCAGAACCTGCAAATGATGAGGTTTGAGCCATGCGAGGAAGATCCAAATGTTAACATTGTGCTTGTAAGTGGTATTATGACAGGAGAGGATAAAGGAAAATAGCCTAAAGATAGTACTTGGGTTCGCAAGGCTCTAAAGAAAGAACCATAGTTTGATTTGGAGCGTGCTAAGGAAACCTTCATGGAAGTTAGGAAGAGCTTCATTGATGCCTCCACTTCAAGAAGAAAATATAGATCGGAGCCAAAAATTGACCCATCTATGCCTACAGTGTTCCTAGAAACATGTATGAAGTTAATGCATGACAATAAGGTGATAAAGGGACTACAAGAACTCATTAACAGATGCACTGGGACCGCACCAGGAGAACCATGCATGGTCCGTGTCTAGTCAATTTAACGTCTTAAATTTCTCTACATAAATTATCAATCCGAGTATCGTAAACTGATGAAGTGTGGTGCACTATATGTGCTTAGTTAACCTTTCTCTTACTTCATTGTTTTATAGTTTA